>JBBPBX010001692.1:0-78824 GCA_038048925.1 Garcialebias charrua | reverse complement strand
TAAATTCTTAGAAATCATGACTTCAGTCTGAAATCCTAAAAAAAGAAAAAGTTTGTAAAATAATAAAAATAAATCTAAATACATGGCCTGTTTTGTTTAAAATTTTACAATCTTTAAAGCAATTATCAGACCTAAGTTTTTATGTTTAAAACTACAGAACCAGCATATCGTGGTTGAAAACAAACCTAAAATAAAGCTGTGGACGACTTTAAAAACCAGTTTTAAAACCAGTTTTAAAAGCCTCAAAACTTTTTTCAAATTAGATGAAATAAAACAAATCAGACAACATTTTTCAAAGTTAAAACCAGTTTTTTTTTTTAAACCATTCTGAATACAGCCTGAAAATGCACCAAATTTAAAATCGATATCCAAATGATTGTAGAAAAATAAATAAATAAAAATAAAGCTACAAGAGAGAAGTTCTCTTAGTGCAGGGCTCAGAACGTTGTGTCTGACCTGAGATCAGTTGCTGAAGGCTTGTTCTTTCTCTTTTCTTGGTTCTGCGTGTCCTCTGCAGGTCCAGTCACTGAACAGTACAACCCATCTGGTCAAGGTCTTGAAGGTCAGTAACACCTCACTCTGACCTTTGACCTCTTCTTTAATCTGAATTCATTTCATTTTTATATTTTCAACCCTCTTCTTCAGCACTTTCATGTTCTCTGTTAATGGTTTTAAAGCAAACGTGTGTTCTTCTAGCTCGCATAAACCAAATGTCCCCAGGTCATTTTCTTAGTTCTTTCCAGGAACGCGCTGGTAAACTCGGTAACCTCGCCCTTAATGATTCCCGATGACTTTATTTAAGAAAATAGAAAATAAATTTGGTAACAAACAAAAAAGAAGAAGCACATAACTGTCAAATATTATGTGTAGTTGAATCCACAGAAACTACGGTAATTTAAAACTTGTATATTAAAGATTTGGATCACAAATGCATGTGCCTTAAAGGGATAGTTAGACCATTTCTGAAGTGATGTTCTATAAAAAGCCTAGACATCAGTCCCAAAGCACGACGTATAGAGAAAAAGACAAGTCTCTCTCCAGCCCAGGTTAAAAGTTAACCAAACAAGAGCCTATTTTTCTTAACCAGCCAATGCAAGCATATCTCTTGTGCCAGTCTCAAGCCTGGTGTCAGGAAGGTCATCCTACATCCTACATGCACCCTGCAGATGTTAGATGTTGTCTATCATGGTGCACTAAGATTCATAACTGGCTGTGATTATCGTACCCACCACTGCACCCTGTATTCACTGGTTAACTGGACATCATTAACCTCACGCAGACTCTTCCACTGGTACATTTTCATCTTTAAATCACTTCTTGGTCTGCTGCCCTCATACATCTCCTCCTACATGTCTTTGCGTGAGTGCAGCTACAGTGTGCGCTCTCAGGACATGATTACCTGCAGTGTTCCGTCAGTGAGGACTGAACTTGGAAAAAGGGCCTTCTCCTACTCCGCTCCTGCTTCATGGAATATCTTACAAAAAGATCTGAAGCTCTCGACCTTGACTTCTCTAAATGGTTTTCAGAATCTGTTGGAATCCTGGCAAAAACCAATGCAGATTTGTTCCTGTCTTTGATTTTATACATCTACCTTATAATGTTTTGCTAGTTTTGATACTTTGTTAAAAAAAAAAATGTATTTCTCTCTTATGTTTGTCTATTGTTTATTGTTTAAGGAAATTCTACCATTGCGGTTCATCATTCTTTAGTTTGTAGCAGGTCGCTCGCTCTTGTAAATGAGTCCAAGAAACCTTTCAACAGGGGGTGTCAAATCCTCGTACCAGAGGGTTTTTATCCTGTTTTACTCTTATTCCCACTCCAACACACATGATCCAGTGGTTATACCTCTGCAGAAGCCTGTTAATCACACATTAATTCAAAACAGGTGCATTGGGAACAGAGAAACCTCTAAAACAGGGGTGTCAAAGTCAAATACAAAAAACAAATTTGCTACAAGCCAAGGGCCGGACTGGTTCAATATTTATTATAAGGGGGTGATATAATAATTTTTTTCTTCTTTCTGCACTCTTTTCATTTAGTGTTTTCTTTTTGATGAATTTGTTTTATTTTGTCTCTTTTAAATGCATGAACAAATTAATTAAATAAAATATTAAATAGCTTTGCATCTGTTAAGTTCTTGGCATAAATCAACACAGACATGTTCCGGCTTTTAGTATTTTACATTGTTTTATAATGTAGCGGTTTATGTTTTGTTTTTTGAATACAGTTTTCTTATGATTTTTAATTAATATGCTTTTTATGATTGTTTACTGTTGGCTGCAAGTATCAAGCTGTGAAATCCTTCATTTTCTACAGCTGATAGCTGTTGGTCATTAATTATGATGAAGTTTAGCAACTTCTCGTGAACATTTGAGCTCCGTGGCTTCAGCTGTGTGTTTTTATTGTTCAATCCGGGGCGGGCGCTCTGATTTCGGTCAGCCGCTCTCAGCCTGTCCCTCCTACGAGACGGTCAGACAGCGGGTCGGACTGGACGCAGCTGGCCGCGGTCGGTCTCCCTGTTTCGGTTCAGCGAGAGTGGCGTCCCGCTGAAGCCCCAGAGCTCGAATGTCCAACGTAAAACTAACTTGACCGCAGTTTAATGTGGCGCTATGGCTCTGCAGACATTGCACGTTGCTGTCTTGTGGTGTTTAGTGTAAAATACTTCCACACAGCGGACATGTTACGATGAAAAGTTGGCTAGCTGTTAGCTAAAGTGCTACTCACTCAGTCTGCACGCTGTAGCTGGCTGCAAACTATGAAATGGATTTCCTGAATGTGACGTGAGGCGGGTCTTATTACTCTGGGTTCATGAGACACGGATCGGCCCCATCCCTACTACCGTTGCATTGTGGGGAATGTAGTGTTGGTGCGTTCAAAACACCAGCAAGCGGCTGTGGCCTGCGGGTCGTTTCTAATAGGAATTAAATATAATCCAGGGGGCCATAGATTAATTTGCGGGCCGGATTTGACCCGCGGGCCTTGACTTTGACATGTGATCTAAAACATGCAGGATTATTGTGGAGCAGGGTTAGACACCCCTTGTTTACCGTAATGAGCCGTAAAACCAGTGAGTTCAGAATTCATTGTTGAAAAGAAACTGTTTTTGTGTCTCAGCTGCAGAGAACATGGAACTGGAGGATACCTGTTGACTTCCACAACAAGCCACGAGTGCGATTTTTGAGGTTTCGATTCCAGTGTACCGACCAATCAGAATGGCCCAGGAAGGATGACTCCTCCCACTAGCTATAAGCCCCTCCCACAAAATGAGAAACACTCATGGGTATTTCCTTTTGTATTGTAATACTGTATTTAAAAATATTAGACATTTATTTTATTTTAGAGAAATTGCTGGGTCCGCTCCTTTTCTTTTCACTGGCACCGGATGTAGTTGCTCCGTAAAATTAACCATGGTTTATTTTATTTGGGGGGGGGTTGCTCATGATGGCCTAAATGTGTACCGTAATAAAAAAAATACCAATCACCTGTAGTTTAAACAATGCAAAACAAATGTTTGCTATGTAGCTTTGTAGGCTATGTAGTCCTGGTTTACATAAAAACCTCCCACCCATTGCTAGACCCCGCACCTGCTTCACACACCAGTCTGTGCCGGTGCAGAAACGGTGCGGACCCACTGAGGGGACGTAAATGAGTTTCAGGTGAAATCTGGACCATCTGGTGATTCTGTTTAAAGACATCATGTGAGATGTGACATAATTTTAATTGTAAATTGTGGTTTTGAACTTCAACAATAAAAGTTTTGTCTATTTTGAACATCAAACCTTTGACTTTTGTCGACGCAGATTCTCCAGTTAATTTTTAATCATGGATTTGAAATGATTACTCCCACAAACGTTTATTTTTATATATTTTATTGAACCAAAGTTTTGCAATCAAAATACTTTAAACTTTCTATCCAAAACTGTTGGTTTCTGAGGATCCTCCTATCCCGGCGCGTAGCAAGCCGAGTCAGGTGAGCTCAGGTAAATTAAATAGATGGCTTATGCTTGAATAATTTATTGGTATTAAATGTATTATTGAACAAAAGTCAATATATAAATCAGAGGTTTTTACATTGCAGAATGCGTTGTTTGTACAGCAGCTGACAAAACCTGTGGATTTCTGCCCAATGAAACAACTTCAGGACACCAGGAGTCACCTCACTGTGACAGAAAAACTTTTGAAAACTTCTAAATGAAAGGTTCATCTAAACATTTATACAGAAACCTATACAACAAATTGGAAATCAAATTCCAATTAAAAGGCAAAAACACTAAATACAAAGCAAAATAAGTTTTAATTGTGCAAGAACTTTTTGCATTGAATTAAAACACATTTTTATGCTTTAGCAGCTGAAGCTGAACATTTCTACAAACAAAACACACTGTGACTTTTAAAGGAGTAAAACTGCGGTCTATGGGTAATCTTCTCTGAAATGTCTCATAAAACTGAAACAAAACACCTGATGTCCTGAAGTGATCCACTGAACAGAAGCGTAGTTTTAATAAAACGGCGTTTTATGTGGATAACCGCTGAAAATGCTGACAAGTCAACGAAGCTCCGTTACATTTCTCTGGCACAGAACTGATCAGAACACGACCCGATGTGACGCTGCGCTCAGAGCATCTGCGGCGATGTCACTTTACACGAATGAAAACTCGAGCTGCAGTTTCATTTGTCGTTCGGGAGAAACGAGAGATCTGTGCTCAACTTTCAGTAATCTGTTTTGGAAGCACTCGGCCGTCCCGGCAGTTACGGGTTTCTCTCGGGTCTCCTGCACCGTCGGAGCCAGGTGGAGGAGACCTTCAGAGTTGGTGGGTATTTAAGAGGCGGAGTAAAGCATCGGAAAAAACCTCTGAACGTGGTTGAAGCGAGCGACACCCCTGCTCATACAAAAGCCCAATAACAGCTTGAACGAATGCATCCCCATCTGTTTCTATGGTAACAGCGGTATAACAGAATGATAAATGCTTTGTAATAAATTTTCTCCAAAAATACTCAGATTTTCTTCTTTAAATTTTACACGTGAAAACAAATACAACCATCAAATCTGACTTCAACATGCAGACAGGACCGGACCGGGATCACGTGATCCTGGTTTTCATCACGCCGTTCGTCCTGTTACTGTCCTCAGATCTGTTGCTACGGCAACAAACAGGCCAGCAGGAAAACAGGTGAACCCGGTTCTGATGGAGCTTCTGTTCCTCCTTCCTTTTTTTTTTTTTTTCAATACGAGCAACAAACAAAAAAAAGATTTATGCAAAAAAGAAATAAAATCTAAAATAAACACAAAAAAAAGTATAGACATGAATTAATATTGATCAAAAACATCTGCATGATAAAAACAAGAACTTTGACCTAATGATTGATCTTCAAGTGATCAACGTTCTCAACTATTGCTGCTGCGGTCAGTGCTCAGTGTCCTGTTGCTATGGTTACCGAGAAGTCACTACATTCTTGATGACATCAGAGGCCAGAGTCCAGTTGGGTGTGGCTCAGCAGGACGTGGGCTGGGTTGTCTGTGGGCGTGTCGGAGCCAAACAGAGGCTCCTCCTCCAACTCCAGGAGGAATGGCCGGTCAGCCTCCTCAAAGTTGTCCGGCTCTGTTATTTGGACAGGTGTGGCTGAGTAATGCACCAACTGCTTTCCTGAAGAGAGAAGGCACCGCGTTACCATGACAACAGTAAACATGAGGTATGTGCTCATCTGAATGAAATGCTTACCCGTGTTGCCTTCACTTTCTCTAGGAGCTTCTTCAGCCAGCAGCTGACAAAAACAGTTTATTATTTAGATAGATGTAAAATTAAAACTTTTTCATTAATTTCTAGTTTGTCTGCAAAATAACAGATTTCATAATAATGACTGGGGCAAATTAAAGTACCGTATTTTCCGCCTGAAAAGTCGCACCTTTCTATAAGTCGCTTTGTCCAATTATTGGCAATAAATTGGAAAAATCCATAAACATGTTGCACCTTTATTTAAGTCGCATCTATTATGCGTCACCGCTACGCGACGCGTCAGCGCGTCATTTACCCTGCTGAAAATGGCGGCCACAGAAGTATGCACGGAATAAATTTTAACAAGATTAACACGGTAAAAACAATTATTTGTCTGCTGAAAATTATAGCAAAGATGTGTCTTAGCTTAACTGTTCCTTAATAAATTCACGTAATGGTCAAATCTGCTGGATTTAATAATAATATAATAATAATAATAATAATATAATGTCTATTCCTGTCATCTGCGTATGTTCCCATACACAGACGAAATTCGTCTCTGCATTTAACCCAACCACCTACCAGGTGGTGCAGTGAGCAGCCCGAAAGTGCCCGGGGAGCTGGAGAAATAGGTGTGCACTCATAGACACCCCAAGCTGGGTAGTGGCCGGGGCGTGAACCCGCGACCTTCGGATCCGTAGTCAGAAGCCCTGCCACTAGACCATCTTGGCTCCCGTTTCGCTTTGACGTCTTCTAAACGGTTGCGCGCGCTGCGAAAATAAATTATAAATAAATCGAATTTTAGCTCAAACAACTCCAACAGCTAAAAGTTTGTAAATAAACACCGAATAATTACTTTCTGTAAGTTAAAAGAAAATCTGCCGAGTGGTTTATGAGCTATTTGCTCAAATATACCGTACACGCAAAAAAAACGAAGCTAAACGCTGCACATTTTCGAAGCTAAAACATTGGATTTTATCTCAAACAATTCCAACAGCTAAAAGTTTGTAAATGACCACAACGTAATTACTTTCTGTAAGTTTAAAGAAAATCTGTCCTGTAGTTCATGAGTTATTTAGATAAATAGTAGCCGTTTTTGCTAACGAACGCTGAGCTAACAAGTTCATACCTCCAGAGCAGGAGGCCGTGCTGCGATAGAGTCAGTCCGACCAGAGGAGGCTGCCGTCGGACACATGAAAAACGGTCTGTGTACCCTAGCGGACAAAAGTGGTACTGCACCCCTAGCGGCCGAAAGTGGTACTGCACCATTTTTTGCCAAAATGAAAAACAGTCATATCTGAGCCAAAAATTGGTCTAAAAATATGGGGGAAATCCATAAACAAGTCTCACCTCTCTATAAGTCGCAGGGCATGCAAATTAGGCAAAAAAGGTGCGACTTGTAGACCGGAAAATACGGTAGATTTATAATATGAGTGTATATTAAACTCACAGTATCCAAGCTGTCAATGTCAAAGTCTGGAGCGGGACCCGGTGAGCTGAAAAACTAAACAATAGAAGTTTGTGTTAAGGCAGCCATGCTAATACGAGTTGGTTAAAACATTAATGTTTGAATCACATCTGGACTCACGTCCATGAGAGGAGATGGGTCAAAGGTAAAGGTCTGCGAGTTCAGAATGGTCTGTAGGTTTTCCAAGCCGTTGTCAATACTGTCGACATGATCAAGGAGATCGGACCTGAAAGGAAGACAGAACGATGTCAGTTGATATAAAAAGTCTTGTGTTATTCCACATTTTTTAATCATGTCAACATGAACCCAAACCAACAGTGTCTAAAGAGTCAAATTGTCTTTCAGGACATCTCCGGTCTCTGGCTCTGTGTTTTCACATTTTGTTCATCTCTTTTCATAAAGGAGGTTAACATTTGAAATATACCACTAACTAGACGTATGAGCAGGTACGGTGGTGGTGCAGCAGAACATTAAATCTGAACAGAAAAAGCAACTGATGAACTTCATACTGTATATGGACAAGTTTACTTTCATTCAAATATACAATTCTAAAAACGGTGGCTCGGTGTATTTCTCAGAAGGTTAAAGAGTGAAGTGGTATCCTCCGCAGCAGATCGAGGTTTTGGAAAGATGTGCAGTACAGTAGTCCCTCGCCACTTCGCGTTTCGTTTTTCGCGGACTCGCTCTATTGCGGTTTTTCAAAATAAGATTGGACATGACACACAATTGGCAGATTGGTGGATGAGCCACAAGATTGGCATAGGATTTTTATTTAAAATAAATCGTTTAGCACCTGCTGCACCTGTGTGCAGCCCACAGCTTGCAGGAGAAGCTTCCTCCTGCAGCGCGTCAGATCTCCACTCTGCAGCGGAGAAGTGGGCGTGGCCAAGAGAGCTGAGATCATGACATTCTGTGCTATTTTTGAACGTTTAGAAACATTGTCTAGAACAAGGGTCTGCAACCTTTACGATCAAAAAAGCCATTTCTGACCCTTTGTTCACTAAATTAAACGTGTCCGGAGCCACAATACCTGCTACCACTGGGATTCTCAACTGGTGGACCACAGACCACTGTAAGTTTGTTGGAGGGCATTTTTCTGGACAGTAGGGTTGATTTTATAAAACTAAAAATAGCTACAGTAATGATTTTTGCATTTATCGATACATTCCAAGACCAAAAAAAATTTAGATTCTTATAAAGAAGGAAAAAATATATATAGTTTTTACCCAGTTTCTAAAAACTAAAATAATAAACTATGCATTCTTATGTGAATTTTTTTAATTGTAGAAAAATTATGTATCCTACTTTGAAGAAATAAAGCGTAACGTAAAGCAAGTATGTTTTACTCCTTGTAATGTTTCTAGTATTCATATATTTGCTCAATAAATTACAGGAAAACTGCTAAAATGAGCCCTTTTAGTTGTTATAACAACCAATAAAATTAAGTTTTATTTATTTTGGTCAGAGCTTGAAAGAGCCACTGCAGAGGGATCAACGAGCCGCATGTGGCTCCAGAGCCGCAGGGTGCAGACCCCTGGTCTAGAATATTGCAAGAGTGTGAGGTTTAAAAATATATAAATACTAAAATAAAGTACTACTATTCCTGCTTCGCGGCTTTTCACTTATCGCGCTGCTTCAGGGTACGGATCCTCAGCGATAAACGAGGGACTACTGTAACTGTCAGTAAAATACACACTACTGGTCTGGTATTTTTTCATATGACGAGAACCAAAAAATGCAGAATAACACTAAAGGTATGAATAGACTTGTATCCTAAAGATTTATAAATATAAGACTTTACATAAAAGCAGACTGAAGCCATCATGATGTAACTCGCGCGACTGTGGATGAACATTTTAAAGCAACAGGTTGAAAGTCACTACATTTATATTTTTGTGAAAAACGATGCAGATGCAGTAAAAACCTGCTGACACTAGGAACGAGCGTTGTAAATTAGCATTCTTTCTTTCTTTTCGGACTGAAAAGCCACTGTGGATTTTTTTTTTCATGGTCATCTTTTCATAATGCACCAATCAAATGAACATGAATGATTGAAACAACGCACGCCCATTAAATTATTTGATTTAAAAATGTTTTTGTTACCAGACGAGTCCCCTCGCTCTGCTGACCAGCAGAAAGAACAAACGAGGCGATTTCATTTTCAAGACCAAGAGGCTGAGTCTATCTTTTATATACAGTCTAAGATAATTATTTATTCACTTGTCAGCTTGTTTGGATACGATGCGCCAAGCGTCAGGTGGGAGTCCACCTGCAGAGGAAGGAGGGTGGAACCTAGGAAAGCACAAGGATTTAATAAAACACGTGACCTTTAACAGAACTATTATTTGATCATCGATATACAAGTACTGACCCTAGGAATGTTTAATTAAAGGGATTGTGACATGATTTTTTTACTATTCATAAAATTGCTCAATATATATATATTTTATCATTTAAATATGTTTGTTTTTGCAAACAAAATGATAAATCACTTTAATTTTGCTTTAAAAGTGATTTTGAACTTCAAGCCGTGTTTAATCATGGGAAATCCGATTACACTCGAACGCACCATATGTGATGTCACACTGGGCAGAGGGCTGTGGTGTCTTTAATAGCGGACAATTTAAAACCAGATGAATTTATCAATCTATGTGAAGATTTGAGCTATTTGTCTTCATTTTGGGAAGCAGAAAATTGTTTGGGTGATGGAACAAGAAACAACAGGATCTAATTTAGGTCTGATGCTGTATCAGACTTCCTTCATGTCGAGCTGCTCATACCTGCGCACTGTGACAAGCCCAGAGCTCTGCCCGGTGTGACATCACAGATGGTGCGTTCGCGTGTAATGGGATTTCCCATGATTAAACACGGCTTGAAGTTCAAAATCACTTTTAAAGCAAAATTAAAGTGATTTATCATTTTGTTTGCAAAAACAAACATATTTAAATGATAAAATATATATATTTTGAGCAATTTTATGAATAGTAAAAAAATCATGTCACAATCCCTTTAAATAGTACTTAGTTGGACATAAAGAAATCATTGAAGGCAGCCTCTGTAAGTGGAGTAAGTGCCGTGCAACAAGAACTTGTTTGAGTTTTTTTAGGGGAGCAGCTGTTGCAGAAGCTGCAGGAGTTCCTCAGGGTGCATGTACAGCTGCCAGGCGTTAGTGCTCAGACAGTTAAAGGTATTTAATGGTGGCCATTTGTTATGAACCCCACACTTACCTGTCGAGACACACGACCGCTTGACATTTCTTTTGAGGTGTGGCAGGGCTGGGGGGAGCGGCGGAGTTTAGGTTGTTGACAGGAGCTGATGTCTGGACGGTTGGAGGTGATGGAGGGGGCCCACTGGAGGTGGGGCTCAACACGATAATGGGACCGTCTACAGAAAAGACAGACTATGGTTAAGCGGAGATAAAATATTTGTTTTATCACTCAATCCGTTGATGAATCCCAACATATCTACCTGTTTGGGTGGTGTTGTTGGTTGTGGAGATGACCTGGGACGGCTGCGTCTCGTTGTCCTGAAGGATGGAGTTGATGAAGGCAGTCGGGGACAGAGGGGTGTCTACATTTGTAGCGAGGGAGTCCTGTTCACACTCGAGAACAGGAGACACCTCCACCTCAGGGCTGGACGGCTCCTCTTTGATGTAAGCCGACTGGCTCTCTCTGTAGGTACGTCAGAAAGTCTTAAGATACTTTAGGGCTGGGCGATATGGACCAAAAATTAAATCTTGATATTTTTAAGATAAATGGCGATATACGATATATATCTTGATATATTTTTCTTTCCATAAAGTAGTAACAAAAATATATTTCTGAGTCAAAGCTGTAACTGTACAAAATAAATGTCTCAAAAATAAAATGTTTTTGTTCCTGCATAACAAAATAAACAGCTGAATCACTTAAAATGTAAACATAACACATACAGAGCAAACAGTGAAAGTCTGACTTGCTCTGTGAAAAGTCTGAGTCTAATTAAGTATATTTGTTCAACCTTTAATAACCTTTATTAACAAAGCTGTTAGAAAGCCCACATTGTTGTGTAGTTGGCTTCTTTACTGAGCTCGGTTCGGTTTGATTATGGCTCGTTTCTTTCTGAATTTAAAAGTTCCTAAGCTCTTGAATGCACCGCTCAGTGTAAACAAAGTTTCAAGCTGCGTGTCAGAGATTTTTCCTCTCCGGACACAAGATGGAGCCTTGCAGCTTTGTTGAAGCAGCTATCAGGAATTTAAAGTGCTCTCCCACTGTGAGTCAACAAAGACCCTATCTGCATATCTAAACGTCTTCAGCTAAAGCAAGTAGCCGGGCAGGAGCGGGTTTGTCAGTGAGGGAGGAGGAGGGGAACTGTGTGAAAGGCTGCAGCCTGCAGTCAGACTGGGAGAAAAACTGCTGGATTTACCGTAATCTTTATATGTATATATGAGTATAAGACTACAATATATATATATATATATTTTTTGCTCGGGTAATGATATGGAACAGGTGTTTGCGTTTGTGAAGACGGAATTTGTAAAAATACAAAATTGGTTCAAAATAAATGTTATCATTGAATTTAGATAAAACTAAGTACAGTACAGTACATGATGTGGAAAAGAGGAAACTGTTGATGTTCCACTTATGATTGATGGTGTTGAGATATCTGTCTTGTGAGTGAAGTGAAGTTTTTTGGGTGTTATTATTGACGACAAACTGACGTGGAAACATCATATAAATTCTGTTAGGACAAGAATAGCTAAAGCAATTGCTGTATTATATAGAGTCAGGAACCTGTTAAATGACAAAGCTCTGTACTTGCTGTACAATACAATTATTGTCCCACACATAATTTATTGTATTGATGTTTGGGGTAAAGCATGTAAAACATTTACGGAACCTGTTTTTGTACTACAGAAGAGAGATATAAGAACAATTACTAGAAAACATTATTGTCATCCATCAAGCACATTATTTCACCAATTGTTAAAATTGTTAAAGTTCCATGACTTGGTGGATTACAATGGCCCTCATGCACGAACCGTTCGTACGCACAGATTTGTGCTTAAACTGTGCTTACGAGTGATTTAGGAGCATATGTGGCATTCAACAATGTTTTCGTATCCTAAGATTTTTTTCAGATACGAACAAAATCTACGTGTGGTCCGGACCTGTCGTATATTTTACGAGCAGTCGGTCTGCTGTCATCCAGACAGCATTTCTCCACTAATAACTTCATATTTCGTTATTTAGGAAATATTTAGAGTTTAAAAAAGTCACGCACCACAATTGTTTTTGACAATAGGTTCTGTTTGAAGTCGAATTATAATTTTAAATGTAATAATGACTAACGGATTAAAGTATTTAAATGAAAATCAATTTGTTATCAATGCCGTTTTCTAACACTACAATATTAATATGAAGATCTCAAACTGAAACCAACTTAAACCATGAATTAATTTAAGTTTAATTTGCCTCGGTATCGCAGACTTCGGTAACGCAGACTTTACATTGACCTCCTCCTGTTGCTTTTATAGATCTCATGTGGCGCAGGGAGTAGAGCACTGCGTCGCAGTTCCGAAGGTTATGGGTTCAAGTCCCGCATGGGTCAACGTTTTTTTTTTCTCTTTTGATTCATTCCAGATTTAAAAAACACAAGAAAACTATTTACAATACAACAAGAAATAAAGCATAAAGCCTTTTTAATTTGGAATGAATAAATAATCTAAAGTAAGAAGGAAAAAAAAAATCATACCTTGTGGGACTCGATCCCACGAGGTGTAGAAAAGGTTAGGAACAGCTAACAGCGCAATGCCTTAACCAGTAAGCCACCAGGACGCATGCATATTTTGAGGTCCACATTTTTTATAAACAAACTTTCTTTGGCTTTAGCTGGACATTTACTTCCATGAGTGACGCTGCAAATAAGGACAGATTTTCTTTTCTTGACCTCAGAGACCAGAACTTCATTCTCCGCACCGGTAGTGTTCTTCTTTTTTACTTTTCGCTGTCATTTTATGAACGGACACGTTTTGCCTCTGAGGCAGGAAACGTAGCCTTATATGGTGTTTTGAGGGGTGGGAATTATGTAAATAAGCTCACGCGTGCACGCGCAGCTGTTTAGAACAGGTGGGATTCATCATATTTACGCAAGCCATTTACACACGTTTCCTCATGATAGAAGACTTTGTTGAATCTGACGTGGCATGTTCGTACGAACGCTTCGTAAGAACAAAAGTAGGAGAAACGTAGGATAAGAATACGAACAGTTTCATGAATGAGGGCCAATATTCTGTCAATTATGTATAGAACTCATAAAAATGAACTACCATTGAATATACAAACACATTTGAAAAAACTCAGGACAGTATTACACTTTTATTATTTCATTTTATGCATATGTTCATTGGGTGTTTTAGGGGTGTTTGGTGTTTCAGTGTTGGTGTAAATTTTCATACTTTTATACTACTATGAAAAAACTCAGGACAGTGTTAGACTTTTACTATTTTATGCTTATGTTTATTAAATGTTTTAGTATTTGGTGTTTAGATGGTTACTGTTGCACCGAGGGACTGAGAGAAACGCAATTTCAATCCTGTGAATGTCCTGTACAGTACATATTGCAGTTCTGACAATAAAGTTGACTTTGACTTTGATTTAGTTAAACGTAAAAGCGGTTACAATCTTAAGGGAACAGAGATTTTTGTGAAACCAAAATATAGAACCAGTTTGAGGGGTCGGTCAACCTCAATCAAAGGAAGTGGATTGTGGAATAATTTGGAAATCAAAATTAATAATGATAAAACTTTTTTTTTTTTAAAGAATATGATCAAAACTAAATTATTGCAAAAATATATATGACATAGTATATTGTGTATTATTTTTTAGTTTGAAAATTATATGAGTTGCACTGATGCATGCTCAATAATATGAGTTGCTCTTTTTCAAATCTGTAACTTGTTAGATGGTTTTTTGTTTGAATTGACTTTTTGTAAAAGGGGGCAGATATAAGATTTTTTTTCTTCATTCTGCTACCCTTCATTTTATTTATTTTTATTGTACAGTCTCAAATGTGAGATTGTTTTGTGTTGTATTTTAAAATGAACAAATTTATTTAAAAAAAATATATATACAGTATATACACGTACTGTATACTGTATACCGTATTTTTCGGATTATAGGTTGCACCTTTTTATGGTTTTTTCAATGCCTGCGACCTATAATCCGGTGCGACCTATTTATGGATTTTTTTCCATATTTTTAGACCAATTTTTGACTCAGTTATGAGCCTTTTCAGTTTGGCAGAAAATGGTGCAGTACCACTTTCGGCCGCTAGGGGCACAATGCAGTACCACTTCCAGAGGAGTACACTGACCCAAGAAGAAGAAGAAGACCGTTTCCAGCTCATGTGTCCGAAAAAAAGCTCCTCTGCTCGGACTGACTGTCGGCCTCCTGGCTAGCTCTGTTTGTTTGCTGTTTGTTAGCAAGATAAGTCAAGAACCACTCAGCGGATTTTTCTGAAACTTACAGAATGGAATCACAGTGTGGACGTTTACAAGTGAGTAGCTTTATTAGATGTTTGAGATAAAAAAAAAAAATCTTTTATTAGCATAGCTTGTTAGCTTGTGGATGTATATCTGTTTACGGTATGTTATAAATAGCTTCGAAACCAATCGGTGTATATTTTTTCTGCTTACAGAGTGTAATTATAGGAGCTTTAATGTACGTTACTATGGTCTCGATAAAATATTTGACATAAAATTCGATTTTTTTATTCGTGTTTTCAGAGACGGAATCGTCTCGTGTTTAGCTTCTGTTAGCTTCTGGCAGACATTAGCAGCAGAGCTAAACACTCGGTCCATATTGCCGGGTTGACTCAGCGGTCACGCGGCGCGTCAGCGGTGGATGACGCGTTACGTCGGCGGTGACGTAGGTGCGACCTATAATCCGGTGCGACCTATTTATGGATTTTTCGGCAATAATTGGACACTGCGACCTATATTCCGGTGCGACCTCTAACCCGAAAAATACGGTATATATATTGTTTTATATAGATATAGACTAATTTTATATCGTGTTTTAAATCATCTCGATATTTTAAAAATATCAAAATATCGCCCAGCCCTACTTTATGACTCACTGAGCGATCTTTGAACAATTACAGCTGAATGATTTGAGAAGTCCTCACCCTAAGTCAGTCCAGTCAGTGACTTCATCGTCTGGGGTGGAAGCAGCAATCTCTGTGATGTCAGAAATGATCGGCCCAGAATTCATGGGGGAGTCGGGTGAGAGGAGACTCGCTGGGGTCTGAGGAGACAACACAGAGGTTAACCACCAATCATTGACCACAATAACCAACACAATGTGATTAATTGAAATAAAAATCCACAGATAACAGAACACCCGTACAGAGAACTAGATGCCAATGCGCTGACCAGTAACTCAACCCAGAGCGATGATGGTCTGTTTTTTAAATCATCATTTCTACAGTACTTACTGTTCTATTGTTTTACGTAGAATGCGACACAATGGTTTCTACTAATCGGAACTCATTTGAATCTGCATTAAGAGCTGATTTAGAGAAAAGAGGATGATTTTACCTCTAATGAGAAGGTTCGGCTGTACTTGGGCATGGAGTGGGTGGAGATGGAATCATTGAGCATCAGAGGACTACAGGCAGACATAAAATGAATTAAATACAATAAACACTGGTATAAAATACTTTTAGATGTACATTTAAACTAGTAGTTCACTAACTGTTCGTTGTTTTAAATACAATACAATTTGAATAATAATTTTAATTATTTAGATAATTACAGGTAGCTGAAAAACAACTCATGATGTCCGAGAAGATGATACTTAAATACAAACTGGTGATAAAGATTTAATGGACTTTAAATGAAATAAAGTGTGTGGAATTTGTTTGACTAAAAGTAAACTTACATCTTTCGTTTGACTCCTATAAGTCTGTTGGTCTGAACAAGAGACACCAGGAACTGGATCAGCTGCAAGAAGAGAGTTTATCATTAGTTCAGTTAACAGCCACAATAATGAGCTGACATTGTGCTGACTGCGTGCTGGAAGACAAGCAGACAGCAGAACCCCTCGCTGACAACAGTCAGCTCGGGTCGGTATTTAAAAAAAGCTGTGGGGGACATTTTATGAGGACGCTTTATTTAGACTGGAGCTTTACATTCAACAGCTATAAATATTCACAGATTAGTTTGTCTTACGTCACAAGCAGAAGCAGATTCTCATGTACCACTC
This sequence comes from Garcialebias charrua, assembly GCA_038048925.1. NCBI lineage: Eukaryota > Metazoa > Chordata > Actinopteri > Cyprinodontiformes > Rivulidae > Garcialebias > Garcialebias charrua. Next base: position 62,397 of record JBBPBX010001692.1, on the reverse strand, counting down.
CTTTAAGCACATAAATGTTAAGGCATTTCTTTTTTTGAGTACGCAATTAAAGTAATTGCCAACCCCACCATCAGATTTATTTTCCATCAAGTTGTTAGTCTTCCAGACTTCATGAGCCTCATGTACACACAAAACGTTTGTGTAACAATTAGGCACCATTAGGGCTGGGCCATATCATATCATTCCTGGTTTTACCAGGCAAAAAAGCTTGCCCGGGCAAAAAAGTTATATCATGATATGCTAATTTCATGACGTAATACGTCGGGGCGCCCCGCCCCCTTAATATCCGAGCGCTTCAAAAGACCAAACCGAGCTGCGCACCTCCCTCCACCTGTCGGTACTGGTGTAATGCTAGCTAAAATGCTAAAAACAAACAACGTGTCTCAGCTGTTTCTCACTGCACAGGTACAGAGAGCTTGTCCCCCCCTCCCCCTGTCCCGCGCTGCTCAGCGTGCGGGCTGCTCTCTCCCTCGCTCTAAAACTGTTGCGCGGCTCAGCTGTCTCACACAGAGGCAGGTGATCAGAGATAGATCAGTTAAAAAAATGAATCAGAAAAATGAATAATTCCTGCAGGAACAGAGGAAGCTGAAACACCAGAAGCTTCAGGGTCAGCTGATCAACTTGTTAGAAGTTATTTTTATACTGAGACTGAATACTTTACTTAATGAAGTTCAGTAAAATTACCCCTTGTTGTTTTAAAAAAAATGTATATAATACTGCAAAGCAGCATGTTAATTTTGTCAAATAAATAAATTCGATTTTTTTTTTTTTTGGTTATTTCACGAAATTTATCGTTATCGTGATAATGCTCTGAAATATCACAATATAATTTTTGAGCCATATCGCCCACCCCTAGGCACCATAATTTGGATCCTGTTGCGTTAACATCATTTTCCACTTCCTGCCACTCACTTTTTTTTACCCTTTTATGACAAACCTCAGAGGAATGACTATCAAATAGAATTTTATGGCTTGCCTCCACCTCCACACTAGTATAAATCTACTAGTATTTAACAATCAGCACATTTTGTTTAGTTTTGCCTGACTCGGTGCCTGTACCATTTGGGCACAGGAAAGAAGCCTGCAGTGTACAGTATTTATACTAATATGCGTATTTATTAATGCGCGAGGACAGGAAGGTCCAAGCGACTGCTCTATTCTACATGAACTTTCAGTATAACCGCTGCACACATTCATGCATGAGGCCCCAGGTGTGTGTTTCTTCTGTTTTGTTCCACTTCATTTAATCTGATCAGTGTAAATATTTGTGTACCTTGTTGACGACTTTCTGTTGCTGCACATGTTTTTGTCTCAGACTGGCCACCTCCCTCCATAAAGCTTCATTCTCACTGAAACAAATAGAAACAATGTTAATGTTTAGTATTATAATTGTAATTATTTGTATTAGCATGTACTTTATGAAGTACAGTAAGCTGAAAAACAAGATTAACCAGTGACGAGGTCTGTAAATTAGGTTGAAGTCTTACATTACATCATGTGGTACTTAATGTTTTCATGTATCACCCTTATCAAATAGACCTAAATTAAACAGAATTAAATTATATGAGACCAGATGTGTTAACTACTTATATTCAAAAAGAAAGCATGCACACAAAACTGATTCATACAAGAATCTTAATAAACTGCTGCTGCTAATACCAGAATTAAAAAGATTGTTTATGTGAGTGACGGGCACATGCAAGTCGTGAGCTTGCAGGGAATTGTAATGTATTGTATTTAATGTATTCATTTCAATTTTAAAACACAAAAGCAACAAATTCAAACCATGTACAGTATAGAAAAAAAAAACAGATTTAAAATGAAAGGAAGCAGATGAAGAATAAAATTCTTATATCTGCCCCTTCTTAAATCAAAATTCTATTGAACACTCATATCAAACAATGATTATTCATGAACAAAATTAATAACCCATAACAATTGTCGATGTTTAATAAATTAACAATTTTGCATTTGTAGATATCTATTTAAGAATTTATATTTAATCAACTTTTTAAATATAGGCATTGACTCAATTTGGAATGACAAAGATGTTCACTTAACAGCTTTTGAGTAAGAAAATGTATCCAGCACGAATTATTTTGTTATTTGTGAGATTACAATTCTTTTTTTTTAAACAAACGTATGTTGACAGAGAACCCTTCGGAGGTCTTCCTCCTAGTTCTTACTGTTTCAAGGTGATGATCCTGGAGTCGATGGTTTCCTGTTTTCCCTTCATTGTCTGGACGTCGCTTAGGATTTTGTTGACTTCATCTGCAGAAATTTTTACTTCCTCGTGACGGACTGACGACACCTACACCAGTCATGTGAGACAAAGACTGTTACCATGGAGACATGAACAAACTGACAGATAGAAAGGTAACCAGGGACAAACATATTTTCTAGTTCTTTACTGTCTTCAATGCCTTCACCCGCTGATGATCAGTTTATCAAGTTAATCTGATTATTAGCACCACCCGGCTGCATCTTGCCTTCTTCATCATCATGGATAAAATAAGGGTGTAGTTTGTATTTTGCTTAGTTTTTGTTAAATGAATTATGATACAAATACGGCAGCTGTTACGGTTTGTCAAAGGCTGTATTTACAAAACTCTAAGACATGATAAGACCAGAATATTTTTAAAATTACATTCAGGTACGGTACTAAAAACTTATACGCTTATAGTTTTTATTTTATTGCTGTATCAAACAAAAGTAGTAGGTATTGACCTCTGTTGTGGTGCCGTCAGGTGTGATTTCATGTACGTACATTCGTGACTTTTCGTTTGATGTTCTCCAGCAGGTGTTCTTGACCTCTGATGAAGAACGGGTGCTGGAACTCTGTGTCATCTTTCTCTGGTTTCACCAAACCGCCCTGCTCAATGTGCACCACCTTACGGAAACCATCTGAACCCAAACAAATACAGACCGTCAGCACCATCAGTGAGCTTCTGCATTTAAAAAAAAAAAGCATCCGTTTTTTTCTGAAGATTTAAAACATAATTATCATAACATTTGTGATCAGTGTGTTACAATTAATATCAATCTGATCCTTTCATTAACAATAACTACAGGTACTTACACATATTGAGCTGTCGGATGAAGCTCGCCATGTTGTTGTGCTTGAAGAACTTTGGTAGAACCTCTTTAGCAAACCGGCCCTGATCAAAAACATGGAAGCTGGTTCCACTCTGATACCAAAACAAAAACAAGTCAGAATCAAACTAAAGCTTTAATTATGGAAAAAATTATAAAAATACATCCATACATAACTGGTAAAGGCCTTAAGCTTAACTAAAATCTGAGCAAAAATCAAGTTTATTCATATTATTGTGTAGCTGTTTCTATGCCAGGAAAATTCTCATCATTTATTCATTTTTGCTTTATCCATTTGTATAGTTCATTGCATAATTACTCTTCTTTAATTTAGTTTTGTTTTCAGGCCACTTATACAGGCTGCAAATATTGTCAGTGGTCGTAACTTCAGCATGATTTGTTGGCAACGACATCAACTTCATAATGGGTTCGCGTCCCGGCCACTACCCACCTTGGGGTGTCTATGAGTGCACACCTATTTCTCCAGCTCCCCGGGCGCTTTCGGGCTGCTCACTGCACCACCTGGTAGGTGGTTGGGTTAAATGCAGAGACGAATTTCGTCTGTGTATGGGAAACATACGCAGATGACAGGAAAATTATTATTATAATAATAATGTCACAATGTCATCACTGTATGTTTCCATACAATGGCTAAATTAGTCTCTACATTTAGCCCATCCACCACCAGGTGGTGCAGTGGGCAGCTATTGAGGGCACCCGGAGGGCATTTTGGGGATGGGGTGTGCTGCCCAGAGACACCACAGGGTGTGCAGTGACTGGGGATCGAACCTGGGACTTTCGGATCCCAAGCCGACTGCCCTGCCTCTACACCATCTTGGCCCCTGACCGCTCAGATCTGTGATTACTTGCATTGTCAACTCAGAAGCATAAGAGCAGGGGATCTACCAGAACATCAAGCAACACCACATCAACTCACCATTGCCGTCATTTCACTCAACACTGATGCTATACTGTATAATGATGCTAAAAAAGGCATCTTGGGAGATTTTATGTGAAAAGGTGCTTGTAAAGCTAAAAAAAAAAACAATAAAATGAGGCAATTACCCTTTGATCAAAACCAAAATAAATTTAACACGTAACAACGTTTCACACACAACACAGAGAGTGGTGAAGGCTGCACAGAAGTCTGTTGGAGTCAGTCTCCCCACCATCACAGACATCTACACCTCCAGATGCAGGAAGAGAGCCACCTGCATCATGAAGGACCCCACTCACCCAGCACACACTTTTTGCCCCACTCCCCTCAGGAAGGAGGTTGAGGAGCATTAAGTGTAGAACCACTAGACTGAGGAACAGCTTCTACCCTGAGGCTGTTAGACTCATGAATATCTAACCAGGATAATCACTGTGAAATATCACATCATGTTGCTGCTGATCTGTTTCATGTTGCTGTGTTCATTCGTGTTCATATGTTCATACAGAATCATGTTCGTGCTGCTGTTTCGAGTAATGTTTTTCTATGATGTTGGTGCTATATTTTAGTTGATGTTTTTCTTAATTCATATCTTGGATGTTATTACTGTTTTTCTTTTACATTTTATTGTTGGATGTAACTGGGACCCTGTGTACATAATCTCGTTTCATCTGTCAACAAAGATTCTCTGACTCTGACAAAGTCAAAGAAATGAGCGTTTGACTCATCTGTTGAATTCTTTTTCTTCTAAGTGCACAATTTCAAGTATTTAAGATGTAAAACTTCTGCAGAAGTTACTCAAATTGATGATCTGAACACAACAAATTTACAAACGACCAGGTACTTTTTAAGTCAACCGGAAGAATCTCAGAAGCCATTGGAAAGGGAAATGTTTGTGGTCAAGCTACATCAAAACTTTAAGGGTGCCCATATCGTCCCAAGCATACAAATATTTTTTCCCAAATTACTGTAGGTTTGTTGAGACCTGATCACCTGAAGACTAAATGTCCTGATGTATACATCTAACAAGGTTAAGTCAAGTCCTCTAACAATGTTAGACCTGAAGAATAAAGTTGATCTGCTGCTGGCACAGCAGTAGCTACCGGTATGTTTACATGGACATAAGTAATCGGATCAAACGGCCGATCGGATCAAAAGTGCGTCATGTAAACACCCCGGTCGGGTTATTTTTTGTGTATTCGGCATGATCCGACCTAATTTGCGATCCGTTCGAAACGGGTGGTTTACGCCGATCCGTAGCCCGATGTGTGCGCATGTTAACACATATCCTGTTCCTTTTATCGGACCGTGCAAAACTGTCCTGACTGCGCATGTGCGCGGCAGCGTACCCCTCCCCTCCTTTCCCAGCGCTCTCATACTGCGAATAGAAAAGACTAAAAGCATGCGTTGCTTGCCTGTAGCTCTATCAGGGAGTGCAGTAGTGCAGTAACAACTCCATCGCTGTCATTACAATCTGGCCGGGTCCAATTTTTGCGCATCTGTTTACTTTTGTCCCGGAAGTAACTTCTTCTTCTGTGGTTTTCACAAAAGCAACTTCCTCTTCGTTTTTTTTTTTAAAGGGGGAGTGTACCACTCTGCGCATGTCTGTTCTTCTGGTCAGAATAAAAGCCTGCTGCATGTAAACGCTCGTCTTGAACGGATTGTGCCCATGTAAACAGTACTATCTAATTATGCAATCAGAGCACATTTCAATCCGGTCACAAAATTTTGCCCATGTAAACATAGCTAGTGATGAGTTGATTTGACTTCTGATACAAGGAAATCAGTCATATCAATAACAGCGCAACCCTTTCCTTTCGTGGTTTTACCTGCAGCAACTGCTACACAAACTGGGGTTTTATGTTACTTGTAAAAGACGCGTTTAGTTTAGGGGTGCACCAATAAATCGGCCCAGATTTCCTTAATTTTGTGAAATCAGCAGATACTTACATGAGAAACCGATTTTTTTTTGTTGTAACAATTGTCTAAACTTCATTTATATTTCAGAGCAAAGGGTATGTTCATTCAAATAATATTGGAAAATTGAAGGTGCATTGTGACCTTATAATACCCGAGTGTCGCGTATAAAACAAAATCGGTATTGGCCAAAATCAGAATCAACGGGTCAGACAATTAGTGATCGGCCAGAAAACTGCAATCGGTGCACCCTTGTTTAGTTTAATCCTGTGCAGTCCTTATTAGCTTTAAATGAAACTTTATGGTAAAATAACTGTGAGGAGGGCTTTTAGGTTCAATATAATTTACACAAGCATTGCTTTTTCTGGAAATAAATGCTCATGAGTGTATTTGACTAATCTGCACATAAACAAATGGGACTTTCTTCTGCTTCATTTAAGTTTTCCACTGTCACAGCAGCACACTGATTTACTGGGCACAAAAACCTATGACGTTATATCCAATTAATTAATCTATGTATTTATTATGATACTGCTTCTTCTCTTTTTCTCAGATGTCTCGTTACATTCTAGCAGGTTTTACTCATGTACAGTATTATGGTCATTTTTGCCAAGAACATCAAATTTCAAGATGTTGGCTAAATTAACCTAAAACTGAATTCTGCCATGTTGGATAACAAGTTTCACTAAAGACTAATCTCAGGTCAATTAGAAGCCTGGCTTTATTTTTAACGAGCATTAACAGCTGTTTCACAACAGCCGTGCAAATAAGGAACTCTCCGAGGACCTGATGGTGGAATCCAGATCTCATTATCTAGGGATCATCGGCTAGCCTGTTGGCTACGTCTGACTTTTTACTGCTCAAAAACAAACCTGCCTGGGTTATCTACAATAATACCACAGTAACAACCAGACATAATGTAGAACTAATGTTTTTAGATTAACTGAATAAAGTTCCAACAGTATTGACGACTAAAATAACTCTCTAAAGTGGTCAGCGTGTTGTTAGCACTTAGCATAGCTAGGCTAGGCTAAAGTAAGGTTAGGCGAGTACCGGGCTCCAGAAGATAAGTGGGTCGGTCTCTGGGTCCTCCACCAGGGTCCACAGTTTAGTTAGGAAGGCCGGGACGTTTCCGCCGCTCACCACCACTCCTCCAATTCCTCCTGCGAGATACTCCATTTCAACGACGACAAACAAAGCGCACACTGGATTCGCTGTCGATGCTAACACAGTTAGCCAGCCGTTAACCCCATCCGCTCCGAAAAGACCCACAAACAAACGGACACACCGCGACTCTCTGGCCGACTCAAGGTTCGAGCGGCATCTCGGAAAGTTCCCTCTGGATCCTTGGTTTCGTTAATCTCTACTAATCCACAATCTGATGCTCAAACTTTAGTCTGAACAAACCCCGTAGTGGAAAATTCCAACAAATCCGATAAAACAAACAACTGCGTAGCAGCTGGTTGAATGGCTGTCGCTCATCAACGTAAAGTGATTGTTTCTGTCGCGCTGTGACGTAAACAACCGTATTCTCTCTCTATGGCTCTGGTTTATGTTTATGTTTATTAAATTTGTTCATTTTTTTTTTACAAAAGAAACAATACAAGACAATCTCATAAATGATAGTGTACAAAATATAAAAAAAATGAAAGGTAGCAGAAAGAAGAATAAATCTTATTATATCTGCCCCTTACTTCCAACAATCAGATTAAACAACAATAATCAACCATGTAAACAATAATAATCTTCAACCAACTTTTTCCAACAATCAGATTAAACAATAATAATCTTCAACCAACAGTACAAAATGACTAACTCTTTCTAATTTTCTAACTAATACAATACACATTACGCTATTTCATATTTTTTTAACACATTTGTTTTGATCATTTTCTTAAATGTAAACATTGACTTGGCATTTTTAACTACATTCTCCAAGCCATTCCATAATCTAATTCCCTGGATTGAGGTAGAACGTCCCTTCAAACTAGTTCTGAATTGTGGTTTTACAAACATCTCTGTCCCCTTAAGATTATAACAACTTTGTCTTTTAACAAAATGCATTTGGATATTTAAAGGTAATGCATTATTTTGAGCCCTATACATAACTGATAAAATATTATAGTCTACCAAATCATGGAACTTCAATAACTTTAGTTGATAAAATAATGTACTTGATGGATGACGGTAATGTTTTCTAGTGATAATTCTTACAGCTCTTTTCTGTAATACAAAAATAGGCTTTGTGATTGTTTTACACGCATTCCCCCAAACATCAATACAATAGATTAAGTGTGGAACAATGATTGTGTTATACAACAAATACAGAGCTTTATCATTCAATAGGTCTCTGACTTTGTACAGTACTGCAATCGATTTAGCTATTTTTATTCTTACAGAATTTATGTGTTGTTTCCATGTCAGTTTGTCATCAATGATAACACCCAAAAACTTCACCTCACTCACTCTACAAATCTCAACATCCTCAATTTTGAGTGGAACATCAACAGTTTTCTTTTTATTACCGAATATCATGTAATTAGTTTTTTCTAGATTTAATGATAATTTATTTATTTTAAACCAAGTTTGTATCTTGACAAATTCCGTCTTTATCAATTTCAACATTTGTTCTATATCTTCACCTAAACAGAAAAAAGTGTATCATCAGCAAAAAGTACACATTTAAGGAGTCCTGACACATTTACCAAGTCATTCACATATAAAATAAAAAGCTTTGGTCCAAGTACAGAGCCTTGGGGAACTCCATGTGATATTACAGAGGTCAGATCTTACATCATCATTATTTTGGATATGTTTGCATTTATACTTCTGCTTTTAAAGTGGATAATAGAGAGAACTCCATTTGATATATTGATGTCATTAAACTGCTCTTCATTATAATATTCGCTATCTTTTATTACAGGAAAAAAATTTGCATCAATCACATTTTCATCATTATATATTTTAGGTTCTGAGTCTTCGTATGTTGTCATGTTTGACCAAAATAACCCACAAATTAAAACCATACACCGTACAATTGGACGTGTATTTAAAGAAATAGGATCTTCTTTTTTTTTTCTTCTTTTTTTTTTGGAACGTGTTAAAAATCCACTAAATTCTTCCAATTCAATCTCAGGTTTTACAGTAAAGTGCCCACTTTCTCAAACTGTACTTGTTTACATGTATTTATCATTACTAAATTGCTAAGCATGTTTTCGTTATTTTGTAGTGTCATCGTGTTTTTAAGGAAATGGCACATTGAGAAATAACTCTGAAGAAGTTTTTATTTGTTAACTTCTTTGTTAGTAAAATAAATCAGTAAATTATTTAATAGAAAACACAACATATATACACTGTACAATAGATTAAACGTGGAACAATGATTGTGTTATACAACATATACAGAGCTTTATCAATTAAAAAATCCCTGACTTTATACAGTACTGCAATTGATCTAGCTATTTTTGTTTTAATGGAATTTACATGATGTTTCCATGTCAGTTTGTCATCAATGATGACACCCAGAAACTTCACTTCACTCACTTTACAGATCACAACATCTTCAATTTCAAATGGATCGTCAACAATTCTCTTTTTGTTACTGAATATCATGTAATTAGTTTTATCTAAATTCAAAGATAATTTGTTTATTTTGAACCAAGTTTGTATTTTTATAAATTCTGTTTTCATCATATCCAAAATCTGTTTTATGTCTTTACCCGAACAGAAAAATGTGGTGTCATCGGCAAAAAGAACACATTTAAGAAGTCCTGACACATTTACCAAGTCATTCACATATAAAATAAATAACTTTGGTCCAAGCACAGAGCCCTGAGGAACTCCACAAGTGATATCACGGAGGTCAGATCTAACATCATTTATTTGCACAAACTGTTTCCTATCTTTCAAATAGCTAGATACCCACTGTAATGCTGGTCCTCTAATACCATATTTATTTAGTTTTTCAAGGAGAATGGTGTGGTCAATGGTATCAAATGCTTTTTTTAGATCAACAAAAACACTAACACAGTACTGTTTATGATCGACAGCATTAGTTATTTGTTCCATTAAATCCATGAGAGCCATTGATGTAGAGTTTTTTCCTCTAAACCCATACTGACTGCTACTTAAAATATTTTGTTTATCAATAAATTGATCCAATCTGGTCACAAATAGTTTTTCTAGAATTTTTGAGAACTGTGGTAACAAGGATATTGGCCTATAATTATTGAATACACATTTATCACCATTTTTAAAAAGAGGAATTACCTTTGCTACTTTCATGTTATCTGGAAATATTCCTGTTGAAAAAGATAAATTGCATATATATGTAAACGGTTCAATAACATAACTCATTATTTCTTTTACGAACATCATATCCATGTCCACCCAGTCTTTTGATCTCTTGTCTGAGAGATTTTTTACCATTTTCATAATTTCCTCTTTGTTAGTTCCATTAAGAAAAATACTGTTTGTGCAGCTTTTAATTGAATGACACACATTATTATCTACTTTTGGTATTTTAGCTGCAAGGCTTGATCCAATATTTACAAAATATTGATTAAATTCATTTACGATATCATTCTCATCATGTATTTCTTTGTCATCTTTCACAAAATATTTTGCAATGTTCGTTTTCGCTTTATGACTTTTTAGAACATCATTTATAACTCGCCATGTTGTTTTAGTGTCACCATTACTCTTGTTTAATAAATCACTATAGTATTCTTTCTTGCATTTTCTTATAATCATTACCAATTTATTTTTGTATTTTTTATATTTCTCTTCAGCTTGTTGTGTTCTCGTTGTTGTCGAGTACTTGACATGCTGTGCTAAGCGTGCCTGATCTGCACAGTCCATCATTTGCTGAAGTGTGGTCTGATCTAGGCACGTTGTTATTTTTTGTTTAATGTGCTCTTCTTTGGCCTTCAAGGCCTCAATGGTAAAATTGGTCTGTCTTACCCGTCATTCAGCAGCTGCGTCTGTGCCTTCTGAAGGATATTGCTTGCCCGGTGCCCGCTGACCGACAATTTCAGTTCCAGGCTCTTGGGAATAATGCCACTTTGTCTGCATCTAAGGTTGAATCGCAAGTGGTTCCTGTAGTCTGCCCTCTTCCTAGCTGTTTTCTCAAACTCTCTAACAAGTTTGAGGCAATCCTGGCCAAAGTGGTTCAAAATACCCTGATGCATGCTCAATAATCCAGGTAGAAAAATCTAAAAAAGCTAAGTCTGGTCCTCTGGACATTCAAAAAACAAAACAAAACAAAGACATCTGTTAAATCGATTTTCTTTAAAAATTGGTTTGACAGAGGAATCGTTCATGTACATCAGTTATTCAACACTTACTCTTATAGTGAATTTTTAACTACCGAACTTTCCAGTACTACCGAGAGAATTTGCAATTGTCTTTGATGCCATTCCATCTGGTGTGAAAATGTTGATGTCAAATCCTGTACAAAACAGTACGGACTATTTAACTGAAGAATTATTCATTGGTAACTCTGACACATTTTTAAGCGAAAAAGCAAATAACAAATGTATTAGAGAATTAATAATTAGAGACTGTATCAGTAAACCTGCTTCTATATTCTTCTGGGATAATTCATTTAATGATATCTGTTGGAAAAATGTTTGGTTATTACCTAGAAAATACTTTATAACTACGGTAATAAGATTCGAGAAGTGTCCCTAAAAATTCTGCATAAATGTTATCCTGTAAACTATATAATCTCCAAGTACCGTCCAAACGTAGACCCAATGTGTTCACTCTGCCACAGCTCTGAGGACACCATCATCCATCTCTTCTGGGACTGTTCTTATACTCAGGTGTTCTGGAAAGACATTTTCTTGTTTGTAAATAGAAAGTTAGAAATAGACCTACCATTTAATGCTAAAACTATACTGTTTGGTTTCTTTTGTTCAAATATTTCAAGTAAGAAAGTTTTTGTTGTAAATTTAATAATACTATTAGTCAAATTTTACATCCACAGCTGTAAATTCTCCTTGCTAAAACCTAGATTTATAGTGTTTTCTAATTATATTTCTTCTTACTTATCTACTTTAAAGTATTGTACCAATGCAAAAGCCCTAAAAACTAAAACAATCTGTAACGAATTTATGTTGTAAGCTGCCCAAAACACATTTTCATGTTTCTTTTTGTGCCTTTTTTTTTCTATTTTTTGTTATGCAAGTCTCGAGCCATGTTTGTCATTGTAGGATTTGTTGTACCGGTACTTGTCTTTTATAAATAAAAAATAATAAAAATAATAAATAAATAAAAAAACACACGATATCTACCATATGTTCCCACAGATATTTTTTTATTAATTTTATTTTACAAACAACAATTTACAAACAAACCAAGGCAAACAATGTACAGTACTAAGTAACAATTAGGTTTCACATGTTGAGTTTATATATCGAATATTTTAAAATAATACAAAAAAATTACATAACAAGGAATAAATAAAGAGGTTTACATCAAATCAAAGTTGTTCATAAAAGTATAAAGATGTTGAGCGGATTGACTTTTAACCAAATTAGGAGAATCACAAAAACATTTCAGGCAACTTTCCAAATGACATAATCCCCGCTTGGGACTTGAACGAAAGTGAAAATGGGTATTGTTGCATCGCTGTGCAACAATGATCACAGCAATTTAAAGAACAAGTGACAATAATGAAATAATGAAAACTTCATATAGCCGCATCGAGGTTTAGTATTATAGTAAAAGTTCAATATTATAGTATAGGTATATTAGAGGTATAGCCAATATAGGTCTAGTTTAATAGTATGGGTCTAGCAGTTAAATTAAATTCAGTTTATTTATGTAATGTCAAGTCACAATAGAAGTCATCTCAGGGCACTGAACAGAAACAATCAAATATATAAAAAGTAAATTAACACTTTATGTTTTATAGTGGCTTAATATTATAGTACAAATATGTCTAGTATTAATATGTCTAGTATTAGATGTCTAATTTTAAAGTATAGGTCTAGTATTATAGGTTTAATTTTAGTACCGTATAAGTGCTATGCATTGTCATCATTGTATGTTCCCATACAATGACGAAATTGTCTCTGCATTTAACCCATCAAACCTGGGTTACACCCAGGTGGAGCTGTGGGCAGCTATGTAGGCGCCCGGGGAGCAATTGGGGATTGGGCATCTTGCTCAGGGACACCACGACATGTGGGAATGGCTTGGAGTCGAGGGGCAACTTTCCAGTCCCAGGTCGGCTGCCCCACCACCTCAGTACCCACTATTATAGGTCTAGTATTAGAGGTGTAGTATTTTAGTGTAGGTTTAATATGGGTCCAGTTGTATAGTAGGTCTAGTACTAAATATGTTGATGCGGTTTGAAGACCCCACTCACCCAGCACACACACTTTTTGCCCCGCTCCCCTCAGGAAGGAGGTTAAGGAGCATTAAGTGTATACCACTAGAGCAGGGGGTGTCAAACCCACTTACAAAAGGGGGCCACAATTAAAACCTTTTTCAAACCTGTTTCAGGATCTACGTTAACTCAAGATAGATACCCAACATCTTTTCTTGACTGCAGCTTCCCCAGCAAGAGTTTGTTTGGTCTCATTTTACATGTTCTGTTGCATTTTTGACATCATAATAAAAGATTACTGAAAAACAGTAGAGTGATAAAAGTATTTTACATTAAATAACATCTTGGGGGCAAGATAAGATGTTAAGGAGGGCCACATTTGGTCCCCCAAGCCTTGAGTTTGACACATATGCACTAGACCAGGGGTCACCAACCGTTTTGAAACCGAGAGCTACTTCAAAGCGTAAATTGAAAAAAAATTATAATAAACATATTTTTAAGAACATATTTTAAAGATAGACATTTTAAAATATATATAAATACCATAAAAGAACAACAACTGAATACAATGAAAATTTAAATGCAGCTTAGTATTGAGTTGTGCTATTTTTAGAACATGTCAGCGGGCACCTCAAATGGTCCTTGGGGGCACCCGGGTGCCCACGGGCACCGTGTTGGTGACCCCTGCACTAGACTGAGGAACAGTTTCTAGCCTGAGGCTGTTAGACTCACGAATCTCTAACCAGGAGAATCACTGTGAAAAGTCACATCATGTTGCTGCTGAACTGTTTCATGTTGCTGTGTTCATTCGAGCTCATCTGCTCACACAGACTCATGTTCGTGCTGCTGTTGGACGTAATGTTTTTATGCTATAAGTGCTTAGTGTATTATTTAGCTGATGTTTTTTTTAGTTCATATTTTAGATCTTATTACTGCTTTTCTTTTACATTTTATTGTTGGATGTAACTGGGACCCTGCGTACATAATCTTTTTTTTTTGTTTTTTCATTTCAAATTTAAAAAATACAAAAGAACAAAAAATAATTACAAAAGATTCAGAAAAATAAAGAACAAATTTAAAATGAAAGGAAGCAGAAGAAGAAAATAATCTTATAATATCTGCCCTTTTTTGTAAAAACAAAATTCCATTCAAGCAATCATTTCAAACAAAATTTATCCATAAATCATATTTGTAATTCATAAATTATATAACCAATTTAGAGAGATTTTAAGTATATAACATTTACACATAGTTTTTCAACAATGTATTCTTGATCATTTTCTTAAATACAGACATTGACTGTGCAACCTTTACATCATAGTCCAATCTATTCCAAATACCAATTCCATGTATTAAAGTAAAACAACCCTTTAAACTTGTTCTATATTGTGGTATAACAAAAATATCTTTACCCTTTAAATTATAACTACTTATCCTTTTTACAAAAAGCTTTTGAATATTTGAAGGTAGAGTGTTATTTTGTGCTTTATATAATAGTAAAAAAATATTATATTCCACCAAATCATAAAATCCTAGTAACTTCAATTTATAAAACAACACACCAGATGGATGATGATAATGCGTTCTAGTTATTATCCTTAAGGCTCTTTTCTGTAAAACAAAAATAGGTTTCGTTGTAGTTTTGCATGCTGTACCCCAGATTTCAACACAATAAATTAAATGTGGTAGTATGATTGTACTATACAGCAACAACAAAGATTTATCAAGTAAGTCCTTTACCTTATATAGTACTGCAATGGATTTAGATAATTTAATTTTAACGGAATTTATGTGTTGCTTCCATGACAATCTATCATCAATAATTACACCCAAGCATTTAATTTATTTTACTCTACATATTTCAACTCCGTTGATGCTGAAAGGAACTTCAGTAGTTACCTTTTTATTACTGAAAATCGTATAATTTGTTTTTTGAATATTTAGTGATAACTTATTTAAATTAAACCAGTTTTGTATGTTAATAAATTCCTTCTTCATCAATTCCAACATTTGCTCCAGGTTATTACCAGAATAAAAGAATGTTGTGTCATCGGCAAAAAGAACACATTGAAGAATACACGAAACATCCATTAAATCATTAATATACAATATAAACAACTTAGGACCAAGTACAGATCCCTGCGGTACACCACATGATATTTCACAAAGGTTAGATCTTGTTTCATCTATCTGTACAAATTGTTTTCTATTCTGTAAATAACTATGTAACCACTGCAGAGCCGGTCCTCTGATGCCATATTTATTCAATTTTTCTAGTAGTACAGTATTGTGTGATCAATCGTGTCAAATGCCTTTTTTAGATCAACAAACACACTTACACAGTATTGCTTTTGATCTACTGCCGTGGTAATGTGTTCCATCAACTCCATTAAAGCCAACGAAGTTGAATTTTTTGATCTAAACCCGTATTGACTATTACTTAGTATATTATGTTTTTCAAGAAAGAGATCAAATCTGGATGCAAACAGTTTTTCCAAAATTTTAGAGAACTGTGGCAACAGAGATATTGGTCTGTAGTTGTTGTATTGACATTTGTCGCCATTCTTATAAAGTGGAACCACTTTAGCTATCTTCATTCTGTCTGGAAAAATTCCCGTTGAGAATGACAAATTACAAATATATGTAAATGGTTCTATAACATGGCCTATTATTTATTTTACGACCATCATGTCCATATGTGTATGGAATCTCATTCCACAACATGCACCACATAAGATGCGAATGATAAATCTCTCTGAAATTCCGCCTACAGATCATTTTGGCCATTTAATATTACAAAATATACAGGTATGGGTTACTGGTACCTTAAATAGTTATTGATTAAGCACCCATAAGTGTTAAACTACCCCTCCTCCAGCTTGTTTACTCTGTAGTCAGTAAATGTAAGCACATATTGTCAACAGTTATAGGCTATCCCTATTTACTCTACATGAATTAATGTTGGTTACTAATTTTATTTCAATAAGTGATGCTAAAAACTTGAACACAGCTATACATTTGTTTACAGTTTATTTATTAACAATGACATACACCATGCAGAAGGTTATGGACCACAATAAAAAAGGCATTTACCACCATTTTAACAAAAACACACACATATTAACCAATTATCAATAGTTATCAATAGTTAGAACGGCTAGTCATGAAAAGCATCACATCTGTCCTCCCTGCCTCCCTGGATCCCTTCCAATTTGCATATCGACCTAATCGCTCAACCGACGATGCCATCTCCTCTGCCCTCCACACAGCTCTCACACATCTGGACACGAAAGACTCTTATGTTAGAATGCTGTTCATTGACTTCAGCTCGGCATTCAACACCATCATCCCCCAACAGCTCATCCTTAAACTGGACAGTCTGGGGCTGAACCCCTCAATGTGTAACTGGCTGCTAGACTTCCTGACCGGGAGACCACAGGCAGTACGGGTCAGGAGTAACACATCCAGCACCATCACATTGAATACAGGGGCCCCACAAGGATGTGTGCTGAGCCCCCTTCTATTCACCCTGCTAACACACGACTGCACACCATCATACAGCTCCAACCACTTCATCAAGTTTGCGGACGACACAACAGTGGTGTCTCATCAGCAACAACGATGAGACGGACTACAGGAACGAGGTGAGCCGCCTGGCCTTGTGGTGCGGACACAACAATCTCACTCTCAACGTGGAGAAGACAAAGGAGATGTTGTGGACTTCAGGAATGCCCAACATGCCCCTCTGACCATCAACAGCACCACAGTGGAGAGAGTGGACAGCACCAAGTTCCTGGGAGTGCACATCTCAGAGGACCTGTCCTGGAGCAGGAACACATCACTGGTCAAGAAGGCTCACCAGTGCCTCTACTTTCTCCGCAAGCTGAAAAGAGCTGGAGCTCCAACCCCCATCATGTGCACCTTCTACAGGGGTGCCATAGAAAGTGTCCTGACCAGCTGCATCACGGTGTGGTTTGGTGCATGTACTGCATCCTGCCGCAAGAGCCTCCAGCGCATCGTGAGAGCAGCTGAGAAGATTGTCGGCACCTCCTTCCCCTCACTACAGGACTTACACAGCAACCGCCTCACTCGGAAAGCCCTCTGCATGGCAGGTGATCCCACACACCCACTACACAGCTGCTTCAGCCTGCTGCCATCAGGGAGGAGACTGAGGAGTCTCCAGGCTCGAACCAGCAGACTGAGTGACAGCTCTGTTCATCAGGCAGTCAGGATGCTTAACTCTCTGCCTGCTCTGCCTCCCCTCCCACTTGTACTGCCTTAACACAAAAAAACTTTCACACATTACCACACAACACAAAGTTTTTAACACTGGACTCTGTGTCATCAAAACGGGTTATTCACTCAACTCACGGTCATGTGCTCATTCAGTTTGCACTACTTCTTATATTTGCACTAATGTTTGTATTACATTACTGCCTATAGTCATACTACTGTTTACATTCACTGTTTACATTTATTACTACTGTTTACATTTATTACTACTGTTTACATTTATTACTACTGTTTACATTTACACTACTTTTTATATCTACACTACTGCTGATATATATATTATATTTACTAGCCTTATTGCATATGCCACTTTACCTCTATACCAATATCAATGTAGGGATACAGCACTCTCATGTCCGTATGGGATGTGGGCCTCTCCACATCTCTCTGAAACTCTCAGTGTTACACTTTCTTGAAGCTCTCAAGGAAACAGCTGGACACTATTTTTTGTTACAATTATTTTGAATTACTGGACACTAATTAATCAGATTGAACTTTCTCTTTAATGTGTGTTAATTCAGAATTGATCTACAGTATATTTTGTCATTTAATGATGATCTGTTACTTGCATGAGTTTGACCCTTCTGCTAGAAAAGTCTCTGCAGAACAAGCAGGTTTTTAATATTATGGCACAGTTCAGGGTAAACTTTTAACTTGCAACTTCCTTCTCTGTTTTGTCTGTGAAAGTTAGCCATAATATTCTCTGTGCGCACAGGCCAGGCCATCTGGCCGATTCTGTAAACAGTTTTCCTGTTGTCCGTCAGAGACATTTCTGCCTATGGAAGCAAACTTCCATCTTTTATTTTGTTAAACCAGCCAGTAGTCATTAAGGAGGTGGGAAGACCCCGCCTCCCATATAAAGGGACACTTCCGTATTTCCCTTTAGTGTCGGAGGGAAGAACTTCCTAACAACTTGTTTTCTCCTCTGGGAAAAGCTGGAAACGTCCCGGTCATTGTGTCAATTAGACCTACGTTATCAGCAAAATCACAGTAAAGCCTTACTGTGATTCCTTCACTCATTTCTGAAAGAATTTGTTTTCTGAAGTTTATTTTGAAAATCAGTCAGTGCGCTTGGCTCCGTTCCTGCCGGGAGAAGCGTTCTTCTTGCTCGTCTGAATCAGTTCACACACGCGGAAGCCATCTGGACGTGAACTGGACAACACAGTCCGTTAGTGTCCACAAACTTCAACTCTTATCTCCAAGACGTATCGTCAACAGGTAACGAGGCGTTGATGTGTTCTGAACGTGTGAGAAGCCCAGCTGAGACCTGTATGGGAAGGTTGCCACCCTTGGTTCAAATAATCAACTTCGGTTAACTTAGCTTTCACTTATCTTCTTCCTCTTATTTCTTTTTTTTTTCTTAACACAGTGAAACTTTAAGTTATGTGCCAACAGTTAAATTCTAACTGTCTGTTTGTTTTAATTTGAATTCTTGTCAACGTAGTTATTAAATCAGAGCTAATATCGATACAAATGTTTAATGTACCGGTCTGTCGTGGTGAAGAGAGAGCTGAGTCAAAAGGCAAAGCTCTCAATTTACCGATCGATCTACGTTCCCACCCTCATCTATGGTCATGAGCTTTGGGTTATGACCGAAAGAACAAGATCTCGGATACAAGCGGCTGAAATGAGTTTTCTCCGCAGGGTGGCTGGACTCTCCCTTAGAGATAGGGTGAGAAGCTCAGTCATCCGGGAGGGACTCGGAGTAGAGCCGCTGCTTCTCCACATCGAGAGGAGCCAGTTGAGGTGGCTCGGGCATCTGGTTAGGATGCCTCCTGGACGCCTCCCTGGTGAGGTGTTCCGGGCATGTCCCACCGGGAGGAGACCCAGAGGAAGACCCAGGACGCGCTGGAGGGACTATGTTTCTCGGCTGGCCTGGGAACGCCTTGGGATTCCCCCGGAGGAGCTGCTCCAAGTGGCTGGGGAGAGGGAAGTCTGGGCCTCCCTACTTAGGCTGCTACCCCCGCGACCCGACCCCGGATAAGCGGAAGAAGATGGATGGATGGATGGATGTTTAATGTAATTGTATGATTATTTCAATAAAAGGTCTATTTTTTGATGGACCAACATAAGTTGAAGTCTCTCGTGAAATTACATTTTTCCTAGTCACAGTTAAAGCAATTTAATATCTGAAAAAGGGTGAACTCGCGAATTGGTGGTAAGTTTGTGCAGATAAACTCTGCTCAGACCTGCGCATCTAAAATATAGGTAAGTCAGTAAACTGACCAATAAGTCCTATATTATTACAATAATGGTGGCCCTGTAAGTGTTTAAATACCTTACCGCCCCTATATTGTTACATCAACTACCTCATACATATACTGTGTACATTAACTTCATATGCTGCTCTGTCACTCTTTTACAAATGTCAATGCCAGAACCTTCATTTTATTTTATAGATATACTTTTTACACTTTTATACTACTATGCAAAAAACTCAGGACAGTATTACACTTTTATTATTTCATTTTATGCTCATGTTTATTAAATGTTTAGTGTTTTAGTGTTGGTGTAACTTTTCATACTTTTATACTACTATGCAAAAACTACTATGCAAAAACTCAGGACAGTATTACACTTTTATTATTTCATTTTATGCTTATGTTTATTAAATGTTTTAGTGTTTAAATGGTTACTTTTGCACAGAGGGACTGAGAGAAATGCAATTTCAATCCTGTGTATAGGCCTTATACTCGCGCTTTGGTCCGCTGGCCCTCTGCGCGCGAACTGCGTGCGCACTGAGCCGTGCGGCTTCTGCGTTTAGAGTTTCGCCGCTTTGTTTATAGTTGACGCACGGCGGCGCATGGCAAAGTGCTGTTTTTTGAGCCAGTCCACGGCGTCAACGGCAAAAGTCAACGGCGCGCGCACTAGCCTTGCAGAGTTTCAAAAATTCGGAGGTGCGCAACACGCGCCAAGACGACGCGCGGGGCCTACGCGCAGGGGCGGGGACTGCGATATTGCATCACTTTTGGCGCGCGCACCCTTGCGCGCTGCGCGACGCGTCGAGTATAAATCTAGCTTTAGTCCTGTACATATTGCAGTTTTGACAATAAAGTTGACTTTGACTTTGACTTATGGCAAGTATGACGTGCGGCCAAGAAAGATGTCTTAACAAGCTCTTGACAAGTGTGTTCTTTCTCGGATTAGAAATCGATAACCAACAAAAAAAATCCGATTTTCACATTTTGACCTCTCCATCATGGACGTCACTGTTGGTTGCCTTACAACAATCCCACAAACCATTGCGCGCCTCAGGAGGCGGACGCTAAACAAAGATGGCGGTGTCCACGAAGCGGCTCATGGAGGGGAGCAGAGAAAACGTGCAGGCTATCGAAAAGACAGCAGGGACGGAGAAGAAAACGAAAACAGTCAAAAAGAGGAGTTTACAGGAGGAGGAGGAGGATCAGGTGAGACACTTACCAGCCGGGATGAAGATGAGATGACTGACATGTGATGAAGTGGTCACGAGCTGGCTGTTAGCTTAGCATGAAAAGTCAAAGCAAAACACAGCGTGGAGTATTTCAACCCGCATATAAGCTGACACTTTTAACATTTTCTAATAGTTATTGTTGACGAAAATGAGCTAATTGTGCACCTAATTAGACTTTACAATCTAACGAACACAGTGTTTATTAAAATTGTTTGACGCTAAACTTGTTTTAGTTGAAATTGTCACTGAATGGAGACGTTCCCGGTGTCAAGTCAGTTTTCCTGGATTAAAGAGGTAAATTATATCGGGTAGTCAGATACTATTACATTTTATTTATTGTATTTATTCACTGTACACAGCTACTGACACTGCACATACAGTAGCTGCTTCATCATGCTGAGACCCTCATACTAACTTTGTAAATCAAATCAATTATAAGAAAGTTAATTCTCAATAGTCCAGGTATCAAATCAATTATCTTCGTAATTGCACTGAAACACATTTTGGTTTGATTGTTTTCTTTTCAGGTAAATTCACAACTATCTTAATT
This sequence comes from Garcialebias charrua, assembly GCA_038048925.1. NCBI lineage: Eukaryota > Metazoa > Chordata > Actinopteri > Cyprinodontiformes > Rivulidae > Garcialebias > Garcialebias charrua. The sequence continues at coordinate 40,844 of JBBPBX010001692.1, read as the reverse complement.
CAGTGACTTAGATCAGTGTTTTTCAACCACTGTTCCGTGGCACACTAGTGTGCCGCGAGTGATCGTCAGGTGTGCCGTGGAAATTATCCAATTTCACTTAACTGGTCTAAAAAGATTTTTTGAAAACAAATTGTCTGCAAATAACATGCCATTTCCGAGTGTCTGTGCTGTAGTAGTGTCTAGCGGCGTAATCATGTAATTTCCTTATCACTAGATAAATGGCAGTATGGAACATAGCATTGCACATTAAAACAAGAGAATTAGTGATGCATGAACGTGACATGTAGTGGTGACAGCATTGCATCTAGCAAGCAAAAAACTAAAAACAGAGAGAGACAGAGCTGTTGAGGAAGAGCTTCGTGTGCGTCTTTCTTCAATTCCTGCCAGAATATCAGCTTTGTGTTCATCCAAACATGCACAGGTTTCACAGTGAGTAAAATGTAGAGAATGGCTACAGAATGCTTGTGGACAGAATTAGTTTGCAAAACACTTTCTACAACCTCTTTAAATTTAAGACCACATTGTTGTGGCACTGTTCGGGTGTATTTTTGAAGACATGTTAAGTGCAATTTGAAATAAGAAATATAAAATATGATAAAAAATACATTTTTGTGTTTATTTCATTCCTATTCAAGACACTTTGATAAGAATGACTATATATTTAATATAGGCGGATACAGAGTATCTTTGTTTACAATTTTGGTTGGTGGTGTGCCTCGTGATTTTTTCAATGAAAACAGTGTACCTTGGCTCAAAAAAGGTTGAAAAACACTGACTTAGATTCAACGCAGTCTGCTGGCTTCCTTTGATACACAACTTTACTACCCTGAGACAACTTCTGTTGTGACTTGGATCTATAGAAATAAACTGAAATGAATTTATAGTTTTGTCGTTAATTTCTTATCAGTTTGTTTTTCATAATTGCATATCATCAGTTCTCCTCAACTGCTATCCTTTCAGCTTTCACCCAATCCTTAGTTGTCATTCAAATTCACTGCAACGGGCAGGTGCTTGTTTTATAGAATATCATCAGCTAATCTCTCTAATTGTTTGATTATACATTGGGGCTATTGTTAAATTAATTAGTTTTTTGAGTGTGACATTTCCATCTTTCCTTCAGCTCATCAACTTCAGCAAGGAACCTGTTAATGAAGACGAGGGCGATGCCGATCTATCCGACAGCGAGGACAGTGTCTACTCTGGACTGGAGGATTCTGGGAGTGACTCAGAAGAGGAGGAGGAGGAATCAGATGAGGAGGAGGGATCAGATGATGATGTTGATGAAGATACGATTGAGGAGGATCAGAGTCAACAGGTAACATTTAACTTGGGGTATCTGTGTTACGGCTGATTAGCTGGTGAGACTCACGTTCGGCCTGTGGACTCACCCATGCTGTCCTCTTCAGACAGAGGTAAAGAAGAGTAAGGAAAAAGAAGAAGAGAGTGAAGAAAAGGAAGTCAAGGGAGCAGACGAGTATCAACATGACAGCTCAGATGAGGAGGTGGGATTTTATAAATGTCTGAGTTCCCTTTGGTTCTGTTGGTTTTCTTGTGTGGTTCAGTGACTTAATGATCAACACGTCTTCTGTCAAGTTTTCTGATATTTAACTCTTTGCTCACAGTCTACCTCATTATCATTCATCCCTCATACATGTTCTCTTTTCTCTCCTCTTTGTCAAAGTCACAGAACACAGTTCAAACTCACGCTGTCAACTTGTCAGTTCATTGATCTGTTCAGACACTCGAGATTAGCTCATTCATGTTTAATTAACACTGTCCGTCAGCAATCATAAGAACTCCACATTTTCTATAAACTATTGAGTACTCACATCTCACAAAGTTTCTGTAAGTTGTCACTAAATACTTGTAGAAAGGTCTATGCAGTACTGATTAAATACCCTACATGTCTCTTCTGCTGCTGGTTCATAAACTCCGATGTTCTACAGGACATCAGAAACACAGTGGGCAACATTCCCATGGAGTGGTACAAAGACTTCCCTCACATTGGCTACGATCTGGATGGGAAGAAGATCTTTAAGCCAATTAGGAACAAGGATGAGCTCGATAACTTCTTGGACAAAATGGAGAATCCTGATTACTGGTGAGCTGGCTTAATGCAACATACTCGACAGTTTCTAACAAGAAATGCTAACGGTACTGACATGGTTTTGTCTGCAGGAGAACGGTCCACGACAAGAAGACAGCGAGTGACATCGTGCTGTCAGTCGACCAGATCGAGCTGGTGAATCGTCTGCAGAGAGGACAGTTTGGAGACGTCAACTTCAATGAGCACGAGGTACAGTTAACCCCCTGAACTTGTCCTGTTCTAACACATACGTGCTTGTCTTGATTGTTAAAACAGTAAAATGACCTCTTTTTTTCGTTTCGTCAGCCCTCCGTGGAGTTCTTCAGTAAAGATGTCATGATTCACCCAGTCACAAACAGACCTGCAGACAAACGCAGCTTCATTCCATCATTGATTGAAAAGCAGAAGGTAAACACCATAACATCGCTGCAGCGTTTTTATTTTGTAATCTGACCCTACCCGTCTGTCTCACCTGTCCGCAGGTGTCCAAACTAGTGCATGCTATCAAGATGGGTTGGATTAAACCTCGACGGGTAGAGGATGACAGCAAAGGGCATTACTACGACCTGTGGGCTAGTGAGGACACTTCTATTTTAGCCAGACACAAAATGCACCTTCCAGCCCCTAAAACCCGTCTGCCTGGACACGAGGAGTCCTACAACCCCCCACCTGAGTACCTGTTCACAGAGGAGGAGGTCTGTCATCACTCGCTGCACCTATTCAACAAAGAAGTTAAGAGTTGACATCTGTTTTCATGCCTGTCGTCTCGTTTTCCCTTTCACAGCAAGCTCTGTGGGATCAGCAGGATCCGTCGGACAGGAAGCTGCCGTTCATTCCCAAGAAGTTCTCCAGCCTTCGTCAGGTTCCAGCGTTTTCTCGTTTTATCCACGAGAGGTTTGAGCGCTGCCTTGATCTTTACCTGTGTCCCAGACAAAGGAAGATGAGGGTAACTACCGCTTATTCAGTCTTTTACCCACCAGGGGGAGCTGTGTTTTATTCCTGTGACGTTACTGACTCTTTCTCTGCCCGCAGGTGAACGTGAATCCTGAAGATCTGATTCCCAAACTTCCCAAACCAAAAGACCTGCAGCCTTTCCCGACAACTCAGGCCCTGGTAAAAACACACCACCTGTAAACACCGAGCAAACGGATGATTTCAAACTTTAACTGTTTTTGTTGGCGCTCATGATTACCTGTGTGTTCAGGTGTATCGAGGTCACAGTAGTCTGGTTCGGTCCATCAGTGTGTCTCCATCAGGACAGTGGCTTGCTTCAGGTACAGTCATGTATTCAACTGAACATTTATCCACACAGTTTCTGATATATACATGTATATATATATATATTTTTTTTTTTTTTCTCAATTAAAATTTTTATGATGGAAGCAGACAGTATTTTCACATGTGCTTGCTCTTACTGACTCAAACCAAAGACTAAAAATTAGGGATGCGTGATATTGGATTTTTGGCTGATATGTTAAAATTAATTTGGCCGATACCAATACCGATATCCCCCGCCCCCAGACCTACCGGTACTTACAGAGACCACATAGCTTTCTCTGCTGTGGAATTAAAATACTACATTATTCTGGACTGTCCTTATCAGTTTGGCCTGCTACCAACTGCAGATGCCAAAAAGGGGGCTGAAAATGACGTAACACTATATAAATATATAATATATATTTAAAAAACAGCGCCTTTTGTATCTGTGAGTTATTTTGATGGAGTGGCCGATGTCCGATACAGCTAGTCCTCGACTTACGACGTTTTGGACTTACGTCACATATCTAATAAATAAATAAATGTACAGTACTGTACAGTTACCAAGCACTTAGCCTATCCTAACACAGTTAAGGAGTGAGTTGAATTGTCTCCCTCCTCCCTAGCAGGCTCCATTCACATAAAGGAAGCTAGCTCCCTTTATGTGAAAGGGAGACAATTCCACTCACTCCTTCATCTTTAAAAACTGTGTTAGGATAGGATAAGTGCTTGGTGACTGTACAGTACTGTACATTTATTTATTTATATATTTTTTTTAAATTGTTTTTGTATGTGATCCGACTTACGAATTTCCGAGATACGAACGGCCCGTAGGTACGGAACTCGTTCGTAAGTTGGGGACTACCTGTATTTAACTTTATCGCTAATATCGACCGATACCATGCCGATAATCTCGTGCATGCTTACTAAAAACTTAATGTAACCATTTCTTTAAAGGGGACCTCAGATGTATTTTTTAAATTTTTATGGTATTTCTGTGGGATATCCAGACCCTATTCCTTCAATTTAATGCACAAAATAATTATTAGATAATCAATTATACCCTTTTTAATTCTGCCATTTTTAACTTTCGTTTTGAACGACCGGTTTCTTGAAGTCCACGCCCTTCAACGATCTGTTCACGCCCTCTGTAACAGCCAGTATCTGTAATGTGTTGTTGTTTTAAAATTAGCTCTTTTTTTATTACTCATTTGACTTACTGTTAGTGTTAGCTTAAGATAACTTACCGAAACCCGTCTGAGCGCGCCGCAGTTTGCTGCTCCTTTTAGCATTAGACCACCCGAATCCGAAGCTAATGTTAGCTTGTTCCTCTTCCGGTTTTCGCCAGCTCCGCTCGTTGCACGCGATGAGATTTTGGGAGTTATCGCTGTTCCAGTGAAGACAACACAAAGTTCACCAAGTGTCTCCCGTAAATTAATCTGTAAGGAGAAGGTCCTCTTGCTGCGAGCCTGCTGCGAGGCTGCTGCAAGGCTGTACAGTTGAAGCTCCGCTCCATCGCGCCGGAAGAGGGTCCCGTCGAACCCGGTCCTTCCGCCTGTGGTCCGCTCGTTTAATTTTTGCCGGCTGCGCGTTGGCAGCGATCGCAAATACACTAAAAATTGAACTAAAACATAAAAATAACAATTATACTTTATTTATAAAGCCATTTAAAAAAACACAGCTGCAACAAAGTGCTGTACACATGAAATTAAGAACATATAAACAAAAGATGAGATGAAATCATGAAAAACAACAGTCATGTGTTTAATACAGAAGTGGGTTGAGCCTAACCAGGGGTTGCTAGGTGAGGGGCTGGACTCAGGTTTGATCTGATTGGCTGGCGGCTTGTGACGTCAATAAATGCAGGAAGTGTGAATCCTGGTGTATTTATCAAAAATAAATAAATCTACTTAGAGTAAATAAACCACTGGGTGCATTTTTTTGGCACAAGGACTGTTTTTTTATGAAGTAAATACCCAAAGTTTAGTAAAAAAACATTAAAAAGTGAATTTTGCATGTGTGGTCCCCTTTAAAAAGTGCAGAGTTCAAGTCTTCTACGTCCAGCTCTCTAAATACAAAAACGTCATCTTACTCCCACAGTTTGTCTCAATAAGATGTTTGTTCAGCTACAATAATGAGCAAAACACTGCCTAAAATTATTGTTGTTACAATAAAACGTCATTGGGTTTGGCGGTTGTTGACTGAGCCGAGATGCCGCTCTTAGATATTTATCACCAGAGCGATCAGGTTTGTCGAGGGAAGACAACTGGAGGAAAACACTTGTCAGCTCTGGAGTGTCTTCTTAAACACTTCAAGATCTAATTATAAATAATTACAAAGAGCTTTTGAAAACAAATTCCATTAAAGGCACAGCACTCCATGAAAAGAATCCATATCATCCACCACATTTCATGCCACAGTTTTAGACTAAGAATATCTTATGTTGAGAAATGACAGCAGAAGTCATTTTAGTCAAGCCTTGAGTGTTCTGTGCAGTTTAATGTAATATTGTGAAAGGTCACGCTGAGAGAGCATGCTGTGAATGACTTTGAGCTACTAACTTGTCAAATTCATGTTCGATATCTGTAAATCTGATGCAGTTAAAAACTATTTTCATGTCTGCACCCTACAGTACCCCCCCATGTCTGCACACCTTATGAGTTTCATTTAAACCCGTGCAGTAGTTCAGGACATTTTGCTGATGCTATAGACAAACACTTTTATGCGCACACACATCGAAAGCAAAAAGCGTTTGACTAATGCATTTTCATGTTTAGGCGTGGTAGCTCAGTGGTCAGTGCTGCAGTCTTGTGATCCTGAGGCTGTGGGTTTGAGCCCAGGTTGTGTCAGGAAACTGGCAGAACAATTCCACAATTATTCATATACATTTGCTCACGGTGGTGACCCCGGGAGCAGCCGAAAGGAAAAACATCCACTTTTATATTTATGTAGTACACACCCTGTAGTTCTATGGGTCAGTAAAATATCGGGTAGTAAATAGTAAGGCTTCAATTACTTTGATTTTTCTTGAATTGATAAAAAATAAAGTACCGTACTTTCCGCCCGATAAGTCGCACCGCCCTATAAGTTGCATCAGTCCAATTATGTCCAATAAATTGGAAAAATCCATAAACATGTCGCACTGCCGTATACGTCGCATCTATTATGCGTCACCGCTGACGCGTCGCGTATGTTACGCGTCAGCGGTGACAACCCAGAAATGGCCACAGGAGCATGCACGGTAGGACTTTAACAAGATTTACACTTAAAAACAAATATTTGTTTGCTGAAAATTATAGCAAAGATGTGTCTGAGCTGAACTTTTCCTTAATAAATGCTGAATAAAAAAAATTGTTTTGTTACGTCGGTGCTGCAAAGCGTGCACGCGCAGCGAGCGGATACTCTTTATTTCTTTAAAATCTAACAAGATATACACCTTAAGGTTAGCTGACATTATAGCGAAAGTTTTTCTGAGCTTAACTTTTCCTTTAAAAATTTACGTAATGTTCAAATCAGCTGGATGTAAATTGTTTCGCTTTGATGGTCCTCCAAAAGTGTGCGTGCGCTGTGGAAATAAATTATAAATAAATAAATCTAATTTTAGCTCAAACATCTCCTACAGCTAATAGGTTGTAAATGTCCATCCAGTGATTACTTTCTGTAAGTTTCATCAAAATCTGTCATGTGGTTCTTGAGGATTGCTAACAGTAAAACACTGAGCTAACAGTAGTTCAGACCTCCAGAGTTCAGGAGGCCGGGCTGCGACAGAGTGCGTCCGACCAGAGGAGTCTGCGGTCGGACACATGAGCTGGGAACGGTCGGTGGACCCTAGCGGCCGAAAGTGGTACTGCTCCATTGTTTTCGTCAGAATGAATGGAAACGGTCATATCTCAGCCAAAAATTGGTCTAAAAAATATGGGGAAAAATCCATAAATATGTCGCTTTGCCCTAAAATCGCAGGGCATGCAAATTAGGCAAAAAGGTGCGACTTATATGTTGGAAAATACGGTAAAACCTTGGGCCTGATGAGTGCAGCTGATGTGAGTTTAGTTTTCTGGGAGCATTGTTACAGCGGGTGTTCTGTTTTCTTCACTTACAGGCAGTGACGATGGTACCGTCAGACTGTGGGAGGTGTGCACGTCTCGCTGTTTGAAAACAGTCCAGGTGGGCGGAGCTGTGAAGAGCGTGGCGTGGAACCCCAACCCATCTTTCTGTCTCCTGGCTGTTGCTGTGTAATTATCTGCTTGTTTCTCTTTTATTCACCTCGTTTCAAAGCCTCGTTCGACCGTCTGTTAATTTTAAATAACACGATTGGGTCCGGCTAACTCCTTCTCAACATCCTGTTTTTGTTTCCAGGAACTCAGAGGTCCTGATTTTATCTCCGGGTCTGGCAGACAGACAGGTCGTCTCGTCGTCAGAGCGGCTTCTTGCCGCTGAACTCGAGGAGGAGCCATCAGAGGAGTCGGGCACTGTCGTCTGGTCTGATACTGAGGGGGAGGAGCTAAATCGTGGCATTCGTCTCAAAATCCAACATCCTAAAGTGAGATAATCCACCTAAGATGTTGATGAAGTCTTTCTGATCCATCCCTGGACTACACTGACTCTTTGTCTCCGCAGGCTGTCCACCAGGTGACGTGGCATACTAAAGGAGACTACCTGGCGTCGGTGATGCCTGACCACTCGAGCCACCTGCAGGTGTTCATCCACCAGGTGAGCCGAAGGCGGAGCCAGAATCCTTTCAGGAGGAACAAAGGTCTTGTCCAGAGTGTAGCCTTCCACCCCATCAGGCCCTACTTTTTTGTGGCCACCCAGCGTTTCGTCAGGATCTACAACCTGGTCAAACAGGAAATGACAAAAAAACTACAAGCCAACTCCAAGTGGATCTCGAGCATAGCCATCCACTCTGGGGGTGAGTACTTCCACCACACAGTCACGTCTCCACAGCACCAGTTCCTGCTCCAAACGAGCATTTTAAACAATCTGTCCACCTGCCTGCAGGTGATCATGTGATCTGTGGGAGCTACGACTGCAGGCTGAGCTGGTTCGACCTCGACCTCTCGACGAAACCCTACAAGCTGCTGCGGTACGTTTTGTCAACGTCTGTCAAAAGGATTGTTAACGACAATCGCAGGTTTACTCGCTGCTTCAGTGTTCGCGCTGTTACGTTTCTGAAAACGTTCAGCTCCTTCTGGAGATGAGTCCCATGATTTTTGTAGCTTTTTACCTATTCATGATGTTTTATTTTGGGCAACGTGATGGATTAGTGGTTAGCATTGTTGCCTCACAGCAAGAAGGTCCTGAGTTCGATCCTAGGTTTGGACCGGGGGTCTGTCTGTGGAGTTTGTATGTTCTTCTCGTGTTTGCGTGAGTTTTCTCCGGGTACTCCGGTTTCCTCCAAACCGATCCAGAAACATGCATGTGAGGCTGCCTTCAAGCCCAGACCTCCCTTGCAAAAGAGATCTGTGATCTCAATGGGATTTGCCCAGTTAGGTAAAAGTTAATACAAAAAAATAGTTTAACGGGTTTTTCAAAATTATTTCCCCATATATAAATACAATGAGGTCTTTTTTTACTTCCTTTGCTCCTTTTGAAATCTGCTTCAGCATATTTGCTCAATTTTTGTCTTCTTTTTCTACTTTTATCTAAAGTTCTGCTATTTTTAGCTTTTAGCTAGCCTTTTGCTAATTTACAATAGCTTTTAATTAGCCTTTTCATACATTTAGCTACAAGTTTTCTTTTTTTAGCTAGCCTTTAGATAGTTTTTGCTTTTCAGTGTTTTGCTACTTACGTCTAGCGATCTGCTTCTTTTAGCTTTATCTCATTTTCTGCTCCTTTTTTTTAGCAAGTTTTTTCCTACTTTCATCTGTCCTTTTGCTAAATTTACTTTTAGCTAGATCTTTTCTTCTATTAGCTAACAGCCTGCTACTTGTAGGTAAAAGGGCTGCTTTTAGCTAAGAGTCTGTAGTTTTTAGTTAATAGTCTGTTGCTTTTAGCTAACAGTCTGCTGCTTTTAGCTAACAGTCTGCTGCTTTTAGTTAACAGTCTGTTGCTTTTAGCCAACAGTCCAATGCTTTTAGCTTTTAACTAGCCCCATAATAATTTTAGCCAATGTTGCTACTTTTGGCTAGTAATCTGCCTTTTTTTATTTTTTACTTTAATGACTCAGTTTCAACTTTTTCAGCAAATATCAGTACAGTAGTAGTCATTTAGCATTCAGCATTTATGTTGTAATGTATATAATGTATGTTTTAATTTCTCAAGTTATGATGATGTTTTGTTCATATTGATGATATCGATCTTTTAAAATACCTTCAGACACCATAAGAAGGCGGTGAGGAGTGTGGCCTATCACAGAGGTTACCCACTGTTTGCCTCGGCATCAGATGATGGATCAGTGATCGTCTGTCACGGGACTGTTTACAAGTAATATTACATGCAATAAACACTCATCGTTACATAGGTCTTTTTTGAACAAAGGCTAAAACTTTTCTTCTCTCTCCAGCGACCTGCTGCAGAACCCGTTGATAGTCCCTGTAAAAGTTCTGAGAGGTCATGCAATCACTCATGACCTTGGTGTTCTGGACGTGACCTTTCACCCCACACAGCCCTGGGTCTTCTCCTCCGGGGCTGACGCCACCATCCGACTCTTCACCTAACGAGCTGCTCTTTATGTTGCTGTCTGCTGGTGAAGCAGCTGAACTTCTCCGTTTGTGCTCGAGGTGTCCTAACAACCAGTCACAGCAGAGAACGTCCTTTCCTGTAGTTTATTTCACTGTTTGTATTCAATAAAACGGGACATTAATACTATTCATTTGTGCTCTTTGTTTATAAAACTTCTATTAAAAAACACCACCACCAAAGTTTGTCGTATTTTTTATACTCATATTTTATATTACGATAAATCAGTTAATTGCTGTTAAAAATAAACATTTTCAGAGATTTGTATTGGCAAAAATAAAAAGTTAAATCATTAAATGTAAATGCAGATTGTTGTCAAACATAAATCTAAACAGATATTTGTACGTTTTATTTAAACTGCAACAAATGTATTTAGACTGAATAAAAATGGATTTCAGGTACAAAAACTTACTATTAAAACCAAACCTTACGTAGTTTTATTTTTTGTTGTTAAGGCAGAACTATGTATATTTAAATTTGTATTTAAGATTATTAGTGCAAAAAGAGTGTATTTCTGTGTACGTTTTCGAGTTTTAGTTGAACATTTTTACAGATTTTCTCCCACCTTTTTTTGATTTTTCACTTTACATTTACTTATTACCTTGGTTGGCACCTTGGTCAATGCAAGGCATTGTAGGAAGGTGCTATACAAATAAAGTTTATTATTATTATTACAATAATAATAAAAAACATTGAAGGATACAACAATGAAGTAGAGAGAAGAGGAAAAAAAAAAACAAGCAGATGAAATAAAATAAAACAAGTGTGCTGTTATTACGACTGTATTTTATCTTTTTCCCCCCCCTGGTAAGGGGGGAAAAAAAGATAAAATCCTTGCACACACAAAAAAATCGGTCTTTTCCTTTAGAATTTGCATTTATGTATGTAGTACTTAGCAAAAATTAAGAGTAAGTTAATAATAAAGACTTATTTTTCATGTTCATTATCATTTGCAAAGAAACCCAGGATAATGTGTTCAAAGCAGTTGATAATCTTTACATAGGTGAGTTGTTATGAAATGGGTCAAGTCCTTCCAGAAAATCTTAGTAAATGAGCAATACCAAAAAAGATGTGGTACAGTTTCAGGGAGAGAGGTACAGAATGAACATCGTGTATCAATATCTTTTTTTATATCTGCTTAAAAAGCCCACTTGTTACGGTGGAATTTAAATGTGACGTCATTGACGCGCTTCCGCCGGAGCTGTTTCGGCGTGACACCAGATCATGAAGGTGGAAGACCGAGTTACACCGAGTGTTGAAAACTGTGTTTACACCAGCTGTTACTGGTAAATGTCTTTATACTGTCGGTTATATCTGCCATAAAACAAAACACAATGTTCCTATAAAATTATTTGTTATAGTCTCGTTCAATTACAAATTGAATATTTATTTTTTTGGAGGAGAACGTTCCCCATATTTTCATGACAAGCCTTATAAACCTATAATATCTTATAAACATATAATATCTGTTCATGTGTCAGTATTGTTCATGTTTGTCAAATTAATAGCTTTAAAATGCCTCAGTGTTAAATATCTTTGCTCATCTGAATGTCAGTAAATTATCTCCACTGCATCAATCTGTTTGTTTCATCTCTTCTGGGATGAGTTGTTTTGTTTGTCTTGCAGTGAAGAAAATGTCTGGAAGCTGTGTGAGTTTGTTCAAACAGAGAGAACTGCTCAGCTGGAACATCTGTTTGTGGTTTTCATCTCTAATGACAACAGGATGGTGAGAAAATGAAGCTGATGGACAAAATTATTGAAATAACAATTATTGCTAATGTGCCAAACGAACAAGGACATAATGACATCACAAACACCTAATTATCTATTACACTGGGTTAAAAAATCAATTTATGACAACTTTTTGTACTTTCATAACAAGTTTCACAAATCAATATGCAATTAGTGATTTTTTTTAAAATCAAAGTCTTTTATTGTTTTTATGTAAACCACAAAGAAAAACTAACAAAAACACACACAGCAAAAATCCCTCCCACCCGTCACCTCCCCTCCTATACCGGATCTACTACCCCAACATGTATCCACCTTGTCTTCATACATCAGTCGATGCAAAGCACAGGTTTGTACCTAAATAAAGAGCTAACATTTGGCCTTTACACAAATTTATCTGCTGAAATTTTTTCTACGTAGGATATAAATGGCTGCCAGATAACATAGAATGTGTTTACAGATCCTCTAACAGTGCATCTTATCTTCTCCAAATGGATGTAAGACATAACCTCTCTTAACCAGTGTCCATACACTGGAGGATGTGGATCCTTCCATCAAAGAAGAATGAGTCTTCTAGCCAGTAGAGAGCAGAAAGCTAACACAGACCTCTGATGTTTGCTGAAGGAGGCCTCTGCTGCAGCCACCCCAAAGAGAGAGATGAGTGGTGATGGATGAACAGTTTGTCCAAATATTCCTGAAAAGGTGTCAAAGACGCCTTGCCAGTATCCTTGTAACTTTGGACAAGTCCAGAATGTGTGTAAAAGTGTGGCTGAAGATTGTTTGCAACAATCACACGTCGGGTCGAGGTCCCTTTTGAATTTGCACAATCTGTCCTTAGACCAATGTAGACGATGTACTACCTTGAATTGACCTATAACATGGTTCATACATATTGAGGACGAATAAATATTTTGAATAATTTTTTGCCAAACTGTGTCTGATATGGATTCCTCTAAGTCCAACTCCCACTTGCACTTCAAAGAATCTAAATTGGTGTCAAATTGGTGATTATTTTTAAAGTCATAATTTCAGGAGATTCAATTTGCTCTGAATCATCATCACTTTCTAAATCTTTGCTTTTTATTAATTTTTTTTTTTTTAGAACTGATTGTATAAACCTTCAGGACTGGATGAAACGAAATTAGGTTTAATGAAATTGCAGTTTTTTAAAACATGTCTAATATATAATAAACATCTTCAGATTTTATGAAGCAATAAAAACATATTGTAAGCCTTCTGTCTTTCATTATTGCCTGCAGCCAAAGGTGAAGCAGCAATAATATATTTGACCCGGTTTGTGTTTGTCTGTTAGCAAAAATCTCGTGAACCAATAGACACATTTTAATGAAACTTAAAATGAAGTGCATTTACACTGAATAGCATTTAGAGTCAATTCAAAATGGCTGCCTAAAATTAGCTGTAACTCATTTAACAGAGAATGGGCTAACATTTCAAAGTCAAAAGTCAAAGTCAACTTTATTGTCAGATCTGCAATATGTACTGTACAGGACATACACAGGACCGAAATTGCGTTTCTCTCAGTCCCTCGGTGCAACAGTAAACATCTAAACATTGAAACACTGAACATATAATAATAGACATAAGCATAAAATAGTAAAACTAACACTGTCCTGAGTTTTTGCATAGTGGTATAAGAGTATGAAAATTTACACCAACTCTAAAACTAAAACATTAAACATTCAATGAACATAAAATTTACACCAACTCTAAAGCTAAAACATTAAACATTTAATGAACATAATACTGTCCTGAGTTTTTTGCATACTAGTATAAAAAAAGAGTATAAAAAGTATAACTAAAATAAACTAAAGGTTTCTAGTAGCTGGGAGCTATCCTCGACACACATTCTGTGTAAGATCTTACAATGTTGCACAAGATCGTGCATAACTGCATTCACAAGGTTAGATCAGAACAGGTACAACTTTGTCATTTCTCAATAAAAGATGGTCTTAGTCTAAAACTGTCATGAAAGGGAGTGTGTGACATGAATCCCTTCAAGAAATGTTCTTTTAAAACCAGGTTTCTTTTTCTAAAGCTGATAAGTTTGTGTCACATTTTGTAGGCTTAGAACCCAGACATGCAGACTGACACAATTATTATTATTAATGAGCTAATAAAACATTTGTTTAAAGAAAAAAATGGATAAAGGTCAGCAACAACTTGTAAAAACACAAAGAGGTGAGTCAGACGTAGCATGAAACCAGTGATGTTTTTTTCCCCCCCATCAGATTCCTCTCTGGAAGCAGAAGTCTGGATGTGGTGACCGCCCCGTGATTTGGGTCGGTGACTTCCCTGCGTATAGCTACGATATTACAACAGTGTTGTTATGACATCATCAGTAATGTCCCTGCATGTGTTAGGATTACCACGTGGTCCTGCTTCAGACGGGCCTTCAGTCGGACTCGCAGGTTTACGATCTGGACACGGAGCTGCCGTTTCCCTGCAGCCTCAGGCTTTACGGCGCTCAGGCTCTTCGCTCGGACCGCCAACTCAAACCTGAGTACCACAGGTAAAACGCAGGTCGATACGGTAACACAACTGCGTGACATCACAGTAACACCTTGTGTTTGTGACAGGAAGTTGCGCGTGATTCCTGCAGACAGCTTCCTGTTGAACTTTGCGTCTGATCGATCTCACATGAAGAACGCCGATGGAACCTGGAAGATGCCCCCTCCTTCTTACCCCCCCATACAGACCGCAGGTAAATTATTGTTTATAGCATGTTTATATTTATATGTACAGGTTCTGGTCATAAGATTAGAATATCATTAAAAAGTTTATTTCAGTAATTCCATTCAAAAAGTGAAACTTGTGTATTATATTCATTCATTACATACAAACTGATATATTGTACAGTATTTCAAATGTTTATTCATTTTAATGTTGATGATTATAACTGACAACTATTGAAAACCCAAATTCAGTCTCTCAGAAAATTAGAATATTACTTGAGACCAATAAAAATAATTATTTTTAGAAATGTTGGCCAACTGAAAAGTATGAACATGAAAAGTACGAGCATGTACAGCATCAATACTTAGTCGGGACTCTTTTTGTCTGGATTACTGCAGCAATGCGGCGTGGCATGGAGTCTATCAGTCTGTGTCACTGCTCAGATGTTTTGAGAGCCCAGGTTGCTCTGATAGTTGCCTTCAGCTCTTCTGAATTGTTGGTCTGGTGTATCACATCTTCCTCTTCACAATACCTCATAGTTTTTTTATGGGGTTACGGTCAGGCGAGTTTGCTGACCAATTAAGAACAGGGATACCGTGGTCTTTAAACCAGGTACTGGTAGCTTTGGCACTGTGTGCAGGTGCCAAGTCCTGCTGGAAAATGAAATCTGCATCTCCATGAAGTTGGTCAGCAGCAGGAAGCATGAAGTCTCTAAAACTTTCTGGCTGTGTTGACCTTGGACCTCAGAAAACACAGTGGACCAACACCAGCAGATGAGATGTCACCACAAACCATCACTGACTGTGGAAACATGACACAGGACCTCAAGCAACATGGATGCTGTGCCTCTCCTCTCTCCCTCCAGACTCTGGGACCTTGATTTCCAAAGGAAATGCAAAATGTATTTTCATCAGAGAACATAAGTTTGGACCACTCAGCAGCAGTCCTGTCCTTTTTGCCTTTAGCCCACATGACACTTCTGATGCCGTCTCTTGTTCAAGAGTGGCTTGACACAAGGAATGCAACAGCTGAAACTAGGGCTGCAACTAACGATTTTTTTAAAATAATCGATTAATCGGCCGATTATTTTTTCGATTCATCGATGAATCGGGAAAAAAAAGTTTTAATTATTACCTCTTTATTCCAAAATTTGACTGACATGTCAAATCGCACAAAAAACAAGTTGCTACTTGACTTTTCTGTTAGTAAAATATTGAATAATAAAAAAATAAAAAGTTAGTCAAATAGCTTCAATAAAAAATAAATGTACACAAACATATATACAAATGTATGCTTTATACCTGCACAATATGTAGCTACTTTGTAAAATGTGTCCTTGAGGGAAGAGTGTAACCTGGATTAACCTGGATGGGGCGGCTGTGGCTGAGTTGTTAGAGCAGTCGTCCTCTAATGCAAGAGTTGGGGGTTGGAATCCACCAGCAGTCACATGCCGAAGTGTCCATGGGAAAGATACTGAACCCCTCATCGCCTCCAATGTCATCGACAGAGGCCTCATGTCAATGACGCTCATTTAAGGATGCTTTCAGTCAAGACAGCTGCTTGCTGTGGTGTGCATGATGTCTTTCCATCCATAATGAAGGCAGTCATTGTTTGTTGTTGTTTTCTGGAATGAGAGAGAGTTTATATGTATTATAGCACAATTTACAGCAACTCAAGAGATGCCTTGTTTCACATACAATGCTAGGTTCAGACAAATAACACACACACACACAAAATACTAATTACACACACTTTAGTACGGTAGATTAAATAAATTACTGTAATTCCTGTTTAAATGCAAATCATCCTGCCATACAATGCAGTGTCTTCAGACTTTGCCAGCAAATTAAAAGTTGAAGCTTAATCATTAAATTATCACCATCTTTGTGTTAGATTTATTTGTAAATCACATTTAAACAGTGCTTGTACCATTAAATTAAAAATAAAAACACATCTCCATCACTGTCACAGCTAAGAAACAAGCAGCAGCTTCAGCTACCAGAGACACTGACATTACATTTTCTCACTTTGAAACAGAACAAATGTGGTTTAATGTAGAGACTTACCTGCTGCTGTTCCTTCATCCACACCGTGGTGAAATTAGTTTACGACTCCGTCATGTTTACGTTTATCTCCGTGGTTCTCCCGTGTCGTGTCGTCACTTTTCAAAGCTGCATGTTGCGCAGTCTTAAATCTTTGTGAAGCGTCAAGTGCTCCCACACTTTGAAGGACTTGGGTCGAACCGTTTTCTTGGCGTCAGTCATTTGTAAAATTGACTTAATTTCCTTTGAAAACACCACCTCTGCTCTGCTTCCGCCTCCCCCCTCGCTCTGTTCAACTCGCGCTGCTGAGTTTTTCTTTTACTTTACTGTATTCAGTCAGCCAGCATTGACAACGATATGCCCGTGAACAAAACGGCTCCGCAGCGCCGTGAAAGAAGCATAATCGCGCGACACAACGAATCGATTATTAAATTCGTTGCCGACGCTTTTAATCATCGAATTTTATCGATTTTATCGATTCGTTGTTGCAGCCCTAGCTGAAACCCATGTCTTGCATACGTCTGTGCGTGGTGGTTCTTGAAGCACTGACTCCACCTTCAGTCCACTCTTTATGAATCTCCCCCACATTTTGGAATTAATTTTGTTTCACCATCCTCTCCAGGGTGCGGTTCTCCCTATTGCTTGTACACTTTTTCTACCACATCGTTTCCCTTCGCCTCTCTATTAATGTGCTTGGACACAGAGCTCTGTGAACAGCCAGCCTCTTTAACAATGACCTTTTGTGCCTTGTCCCCCCTGTGCAAGGTGTCAATTGTCGTCTGTTGGACAACTGTCAAGTCAGCTGTCTTCCTCATGATTGTGTAGCCTACAGAACTAGACTGAGACCATTTAAAGGCCTTTGCAGGTGTTTTGAGTAGCTGGTTAGAGTATGGCACCAGGTGTCTTCAGTATTGAACATTTTAACTACAGTATATTCTAATTTTCTGAGATACTGAATTTGGGGGTTTCATTAGTTGTCAGTTATAATCATCAACATTAAAAGAAATAAACATTTGAAATATATCAGTCTGTGTGTAATGAATGAATATAATATGAAAGTTTCACTTTCTGAATGGAATTACTGAAATAAACTTTTTCATGATATTCTAATTTTATGACCAGCACCTGTATATGTATACATGTACCAACAACCATGATGTCATCTTGTTATGATGTGTTTCGTCCTCAGAGAGTCAGATGAACCTGGATGACTTCATTAGCATGAACCCTGCTGTCGGCTGGGGGACCGTCTTCAGTCTGAATCAGTTTCTGCAGAAATTCATAGGAAATCCGTCCACAGCATCATCATCTTCATCATCAGCAGCTTCTTGTTAACTGACATTTTGGGATTTAGTTTTTTGTTGTTGCTTTGGATGTCTTGAGTTGGAAATGTTGCAGTTTCCTCCTGTCTTAACGAACATTTGGCCACATCTGACCGAGAGATGAAGAAAAACAACAAGCTCTTTTTTTTGTGTGTGGAACTGAGAGACGTCTCAGCTGTCTTCCTGAACTTCATTCACACCAGCTCCAGGAGCTCAGAAAACAGCAGAAACATGGAGGTGTTGGGAATTCAGGTTAACAGTCCTCTGCACAGATCCGTCTGGAAAACACGCAGATTCTTTGGGTTTTTGTGACGTCACATCTGTGAGTCCACATATTTACAGAGCACGTGATTGTCAGGAAGTGAACAGCTCGTTCTGTCACGTTTTGACCCTGATCTTTAAATAAAAATTAAAAAAAGTCTGCAGTCTATGTCTGTTTGATTGTTAAATCAGCAATAAATCAGGAGCGTCAAACAGTCACTGATAATTCACACAGACTTTAAAGTGTGATTGGTGCTACATCTGACAACTCGGATGAGAATACTTCATCTGCAGCGTGTGGTGGTTCTTACAGACACTGGTTTGAAGTTGTTTCTTAACCACAGCAATTAAGACTAAATACTAGATAATTAATAGAACCTGTTCAGCTACAGAGCCACCACGCCCTTTGTTTAGTTTTATAGGATTACTGTATACATTTTGTTTTATATTGGCACTAACATTAAGGATCAAGGATCAAAAAGGATAAAAGCAAGGTCTGATTAAGAAATGAAATATAAAATGCAGAATAAAAATAATCCTTTGCTTCAATCAAAGGGAGCGGTAAACGGCTGACAGTCCTCGACCTCGTTTTAAAGGAACTCAGTTGCAGCTGTCTGCCAGTTTTCTGGGAGTTTGTTCCAATTTTTCCTGCATAGAAGCTGAATGAAGCTTCTGCATGCTTGGTTCTGATTACTGGGATAAGCAGTAGCTTTAAATCAGACAACCTCAGTGGTTCAGAGTCCAGCAGGAGATTGCATTTTATCCTATCAGAACACGATTTGAGACATAAAAAAACTCTGCCAGCAAGCACATACATGCGATAGACGAAGCTTTTATCCCTACCCATGTCCCAGGAGAAATTTGATAGTTGGCTTGTATCCGAGGCCTAATGGGGGAGTCAGATTCAGATAAGCCACATTTGTTGATTTTTCTTCAGGCAGACCGTTTTTTCTCGTCAGCCTTGAGTTCTGCTGGAACTTTCTGGTCCAAAATGGCCAAATATTGGGGTATTTCCACGCCACTGATTCGTGTTATGAGCCTTCTTCAAGGTCGATCCCAACAGGACGAGTCCTAGGAGCCCCAGGTGGCCTGTGAGTCTCACAAATCGCCTCCATCGTACGGTTTGGCTCGTAAATCAGCTGATTTTGAGTACCCATAGCACGAACCAAACCTTCGCACTGACTAGGACGCTTTGGCATGGCCGAAACTGCTGCCAAAGTCTTCTTCAACAGTTGATTAAAACAGAGCCCCGCCAATATGGAGCAGAACCCCTGCTATCATAATCCAAATATATAAACGTCTTCAGCGTCCTCCTGAGACAGAACTGAGACACCTCAGCTGCCAAACTCCCCACGCATCTTTGACGTGGAGAATTTGGCAGGAGAAACTGTCGTAAAGCTGAACGTAAATGGAAAAATGATAACTTGCAGGTGTCACTCCAAATATTGAAGGAATGTTGGCGCTGTTATCAAAGGACTGTAAAAGATGCCAAAAGAAGATACCTGACTAATATCATTGTATCTAACAGTCACAATCCTGCTGTTTTATTTAGAACTATTGACTGTTTTAAATGCCCCACATGGTGCTTTTGTGGAGACTTCCCCTGCTGTATGTGAAAGTTTCTTACACTTTTTTGTTGAGAAAGTCACTTCTATTAGGGCCCAGATCATACCCACTGTTCATGACCCTGCTGTGCCTTGCTCTGCTATTTTTCTTTGAATGTGTGACTTTGCAATCCCTGCAGGAGGTTGTTAGCCACTTAAAGCCAACTGGTTCTCCAGATGATGCTATTCCACCTCGACTATTCAATTATGTTTTTCTTACTATAGGTCCTTCGATCCTTGCTCTTGTGAATAGTAGCTTGTCCTCAGGTGCTGTTCCTGAAAATCTGAAACATGCAGTTGTCCAGCCTCTAATTAAGAAACCAAACTTGGAAACTGCTGTCGTAGCGAACTATAGACCAATCTCTAAATTGCCCTTCGTTTCGAAAATTCTTTAGAAGGTAATTTATAATCCACCATGGGGAGCAGGGCCTTCACCTGCTCTGCCCCTCACCTCTGGAACGCTCTACCGCCAGACCTTCGAAACACCACCTCCCTTTCTCTGTTCAAGACAGCCCTGAAAACACATCTCTTTAGACTAGCTTATCATTAACTTTACTAAATGTATTTTTATGATCTTGCATTTTATATCCTTTATGTATTTTATATTTCAATTTGTCGCTGATAATGTTTGATCTGTATTACACTGTATTGGTTTGTTAAGTGTCCTTGGGTGTCCTGAAAGGCGCTTTTAAATAAAATTATTATTATTATTATTATTATCAGGTAATGGCCTATCTCATTGAACATAATATTTTAGAGGTTTTTCAGTCCGGCTTTAAATCATTTCATAGCACAGAGTCAGCTCTTTTAAAAGTTTTTAACGATATATTCTTGGCGACTGATTCTGGTGACTGCGTTGTTTTGGTGTTGTTGGATCTATCTGCTGCTTTTGACACAGTTGATCACAACATTTTAATTACACATTTAGAACAGTGGGTGGGCATTGGTGGTCATATAGCCCTAGACTGGTTTAGATCTAAGCGTACTTTTTGTGTCTGTCTTGATGGACATAGGTCCTCCTCTGCTCCGCTCTCATGTGGTGTTCCGCAGGGCTCAGTTCTGGCCCTCTTCTATTTTTGTTGTACCTCCTTCCACTTGGTTCTGTTTTTAGGAAATACGCGATTGCTTTTCATTGTTATGCAGATGACACAGATCTACGTACCTTTAAAGAAAGCAGACTCCATTTCTCTTCAGTCTCTGTTCTTATGTTTGGAAGATTTGAAGGCCTGGATGGCCCTAAACTTCTTGAAACTTGATGGATGCTGGATGAAGATGGATGCTGGTCTTAAGCTGGAGTGTTTATTATATCTATGAGCTGACCAGTTGCTTCTGAGGGTACCGAGGACAAAGAAGCGCAAGCTTAGAGGGGACCGTGCTTTCTCTGTGGTAGCTCCTAAGCTCTGGAATGACCTCCCATTAGACATAAGACAGGCCTCTTCACTTGCTGTTTTTAAGTCTCTTCTTAAAACCCATCTTTTTTCTTTGGCTTTTGGTACAATCTGAGATGTTTTAAGTCAAAGTCAAAGTCAACTTTATATGTCAGAACTGCAATATGTACAGGACATACACAGGACCGAAATTGCGTTTCTCTCAGTCCCTCGGTGCAACAGTAACCATCTAAACACTAAACACTAAAACATTTAATAAACATAAGCATAAAATAGTAAAAGTGTAACACTGTTCTGAGTTTTTTAACTTTGTTTTATTGTATTCATAATGTAGCCGGACGGGTGTTGATAAAAATAGGGAATTTTAGTTTAAAAAATAAATAAATAATTTTTAATAAAAAAATGAGTTTGGTTAAAAACTTTACTAAAAGTTACCCTTAAGGCACTAGACCCGTTGCAGATGAGGCATGAGACAGATTCACACTCTGGCACCAATTAGATTGCACAATTGTTTAATTTAAAAATAGAGTTAAAAAGCACGCACACTTTAAAAAAGACAATTATGACTCCAAACAACCATAAAAGTGCAATACTCTAAAAACAGGACAATCTCACACACAAAATCATACACCAGAGTTAATGTCACCGCCTGAGAGATGCTCAATCAGTCAAGCAGCAGTAGCCCAGAGTCCACCCTGGTAGGATCCGTCGTACCAGCAGAGACGTCACTCAAGCAGACACCTGTACGCTTCGTTTAGTCCGAGCTGGGCATCGATCGGCTCAGCTCAGCCCGCAGGACGCACGCCGTCCAGACAGCGGGCACCAACACGGCGACAGGACCAGTTGATGGACGACTCAGATGGAGGATAGAAACCAGTCGGGACAGCAGGTAAACGAACACCAGAGGACAAACAGCAGGCAGATGGACGCCAAGGACAAACAGCAGCAGCTACCAAACATAAATATTAATTAAAATCTGAATGTGTAAAAGAACAGAAAAACTGGCGCTTCACTACTCACCGTGTTCCACCTCAACAGGAGAGGGAAACAGGAAACTCATACATTTGGTCGCGAGAACAGTGGATCATCGCGACCCTGCACCTCAACGCTAGCGCGACACAGCCAGCACGGATGACGTGTCAACTAATGAGGACTACCCCTTTTTATACCGGAAGTAGCCCCAGACCCACCAATCACATCTCCGCATGTGTGGTGCATTTAATGACCGCAGGTCATCCTGCCACAATAAGTTATTATTTTAGTACTGTTTTTAGATGCTTCCATTCTATGATTGTATTGTATTTTATGATTGTGTGTACAGCACTTGGGTCCTGTTGGGTGCATAAAGTGCTCTATAAATAAAGTGGGTATGGAATGGTACCCCGCAGCGTGAGTCTCAGCCAGACAAGAGGGTTCTCTATGACCCTGTCGCTTTGTTGAAAAGATTTTGTCGATTGCATTGAAAGTCCAGCTCACCAGATCCATAATCGTATTTTTCGTTCGGGAGATGTGCACCAGGAGCTTCAAACACACAGAGAGCAGAGCAGGAGGAAGAGGAGAGCAGGAGGAAGAGGAGAGCAGGAGGAAGAGGAGAGCAGGAGGAAGAGGAGAGCAGGAGGAAGAGGAGAGCAGGAGGAAGAGGAGAGCAGGAGGAAGAGGAGAGCAGGAGCATTCGCCTTGAGCGAGAGCCAGAGTAGAAAGAGTAGAAATAACTTGATGTGTGTTAAAATGTTAGTTTGTATTCTCTTTTGGTTTAAGTCTGTAAACTGTTGGTGAGATTTCTGAGGTTGTCACGTCGGTAAAGGGACAAATTGTTTTAACTTTCTGTTTACTAACATACAGTAGGTTATCCATTATTATAAATCGGCTATAATTAGATGCTGCTCAGTAGAACTAGTTCAACCACAGTCAAACCAGTCACCTTCAGTTTGATAGGATTACATTAAGGAGTGGTTAAGACGACATTCCTCCATGTTTGGAGAATCATGTGTTTAGTTTCCAGTCATTTACTGGAAGGAGCAACAGGCCGAGCAGCTTCAAACTCCACAAACAGCCGAGGTAAAGTTAGAGACTTGTTCAAATCACCAGTTCTTAACTAATCAGTTTCCAACAGGGTATTTTATTTAATTTTTAATCTGTTTGGACTCATGCAGCTTCTTTTCTGAGAAATGAGCTGCAACCGCAACACTGAACCAAGTGAAGGAGGAGCAGGTGGAGGAAGTTGGAGCAGCGCTCTCGGTTGGGCAGCAGTAACATTTGCTGTTTCTTTCGGTTTGCCTACTTGTAAGTTAGAGCTTTGTAAAGACTCTGTCCAGATAAAATGAATAATATAAAAATGATAAAAACTGGTTGTAAGGATTTTACCAAACCTAAGAGAAAAAAAATGCATTAATTAATATTGAGCACGAACTTTCTTACATTTTAATGAATACTTTTTTCTGAATAGAAGTGCTTCATTTAGTTTTTATGAGAGAAATCCTGTCAGAGTGGAATAATTTTCTTCTTTAAAATAGAAACTTCAAAGTTCATTTCTGTTAACTTGAAGGAAAAAAAAAAACATCTGCCACTTTCTTTAACTTTATTTAGTAATTTATTATGGATAGCGTCCGTCCAAACACATTACTTTCAGCTGTGTCTTTACATTTGTAATAACTTTATGCATGCGTCATTTATTTCAAGAAGAAAATTAACTTCCTGAAAACTGAGTTCTGGAATGTTAGAGCAGAAATAACCTTAAAAAACCACAAGTTTAGAATGAATTATGGTCAACTTTTTGTTTGAGGAGAAGTACCGTATTTTTCAGACTATTAAAATCCTTAAATTTTTCTCAAAAATCGACTGTGAGCCTTATAATCCTGTGCACCTGTATTAATTCTGGTTGTGCTTACAGACCTCGAACCAATTTTACGTGCTTATGAATGAGTTTGACTGTTTTGTTTCGCTTAATGCGCCTTATAATCCAGTGCGCCTTGTAGTCTGAAAAATACGGTAGATTTAAACAGTTGTTACATTTGACACAGCATCACGCTTTTTTTCCATGTCGCAATGCAATAATTTGATTTAATGAGCAATCGTAAATGATCGGACCTCCTTTGTGTTTGACAACAATGAAGCACTGAACTTAATCAGTTTAATTTATGCACACATGATGTTTCACACAGCAAGAAATGTATGAAACTTCACTGAACTCTGGATTTACAGTTTACCATATTTTTCCACTATAAGGTGCACTTAAAATATTTAAATATTCTCAATATTCAACAGTGAGCCATATAATCCGGTGCGCCTCATGTATGGAAACAGACCCGTTCGTTATGCCTTATTATCCGATGCGCCTAATAGTCTGAAAAATACGGTATTTGTAATATGAGGCTGACAGCCATCAACTTCATTAGTCTGTAAATTTAAGGTGACTTTCCAAGCAGACCAGCTGGTTTCATATATAACAGTCACCATCGTAAGGATCAGTTAACTAACAAAATTGTGGACATTTTGAACCTGCTTAGTTCAGGCCTCAGTGAAAGACGTCAGCTGCTCTTCTTCCTTCATGCTTGTTTTTGTATTTATTTAACTCAGGGTTGGAGAATGTTAAGGCCAAAAAACAGGCACATATTGTAAAGGAGAAAGAAGAAAACGACCAAAGGGACCGGGAGAACAAAGAGAAGATTAAACAGGACCTCGCTACAGAACTCAAGGACTTGGATCTTTTGGAAAATCGGTTGATAAAGAGACAAGATATTTACTGCAGCCAGTTCAAACTGAAGTCTGAGCGGACGCGGGTGGAAAACATGATTCGGAACAATTTTATGTATAAATACCCCATATATCGAGAAGAGTTAGAAAGAATCTTCAGTAACGATCGTTACTGTGCTGCCTTCTGGAATCAAAACAAAGAGAATAACGGAAGACTGATGTGGGAGTTCCTGGCCATCAGGAGGAGAGAGATAGAGAAAAGACAACAAAATATAAAATAAATATGAATTCCACTTCATTTTAGCTTTCTATTTACATCATTATGAATCATGTTGAATAAATAAGAGAGAATATGTTCGGTGGTTCATTTGCTTACATCTTTCTGCTGATGGTCATAAATAAACTTGCTGCAAAATCTGCTCATTATTCACTATTTCTGGTGATTTGAACTGCAAACATAAAGGTGTCTGCTGACATCAAACTATTTGTATTTAAGAAACTGGTTAAAATCGAATTGTTAAACAAATACAGGTGGTCCCCGACTTACGAGTGCATCCACATACGAGGTTCCGGACTTACGAGCTGACTAACGAACAGTAAAGTTGTACAGAACATACAGAAAATACAGCACTGGTATGTGTTTTTAGATGAAAGTGTGTTAGCTAACAGTTTGTAAACAAGTTTCTGAGCATGTTTATGAACTAGTATGTACGTTTGTGTTGAAAAACGAGTGTCCATAGTAGCGCTAGCATAAATTTTCCGACTTACGACTGAAAATCCGGACTTACGAGCGACACGTGTTTCGTGTTTCGTGTTCCGACATACGAATTTTCGTCTTACAAGCGACTCGTAAGAACGGAACTCGCTCGTAAGTCGGGGACCACCTGTATATATTCATTCATTCAACCTTTATTTAGTCAGGTAAATCTTTTGAACCTCATGGGCTCATTTACGAAAGCGACCTGCTAAAACTAAAGAACAATGAACAGCAATGATAGAATTTCCTTAAACAATAAACAAACAAACAATAGAAAACAAAAAGAGAGAAAAAAACAAAAGATTATTATTATTTTTTTAACTTTAATGAGTAATGTATGATAATTGAAAAATTGAGTGAGTCATTCATTTTGTTTTATCTACAGGAAACTTTTGAATTGTTTATTAGATAAATAAGGAGCAGATTTAATAAGATTTTTTCTTCATCTGCTACCTTTCATTTTATATTTTATATATTTTTCTAATTTCATATATGTTAATTGTTATGTATTTCATTATTATAAAATGAATAAAACTAATAAATAAATCAAACTCAACGATCTCTCTTTTTCCCCCTCATACCTCCCTGCGTATGAACAATATGATGAACGTCACATAGTTTAATTCGTAAGAAATTTGTTTATACCGGTACCTTTCATCATAACTATTATATTTGTTAACTATTAAAGTCACATTTAGATGTGACACTTATAAAGTACAGTATGGGTTTACTTGGCTACATATTTCCTTTTTCAAAGAAGCAGTTTATTACATTTGTTTTCTTTCGGTTGTCAGAATTAACTGAAAGCATCGGAGGTCATTGTGTCACTGCAACTACATCATAACACTTATTATGTTTTCATTCCTTCTGTTGAAGTAAGACCATATACCAAAAGTTCAGCCTCACATTACAGGACAGGAGTTTCAACGTTGATCAGAGCAACTGGTTTAGAGAGATAAGATATTTAACCTCAGTTCTTTGTTAAGTGACATGGGGTGAGGGGAGTGTTACAGCAGATGGACACTTTGGGTGGGGTGCGGAGCCCCAAATAAAAAGGAACAAAAGAACAGCTGAGAGAAGCTCCAGCCGCTGCTCAGAATGGGAGACTCCCCTAACAGACAACAGATGTGATATTACTGAAGCAGAACACATTAATGTGCTCCGCTCTAAAATGGAAGTGCTTTTTTTTTACTGCAAGAACCAAAGTGTCAATAGTTTTGTCTGACTGTCTCCAAATGTCATGTTTACTTATCTATGTAAATGAAATAAAAGCAGCACTGGTGTACAGCAGGAGATAATGGTTGCATCAAATCAGTGAAACAAAAACTGCTGGAGACAGAACAGAGGCCTTGATTAGAAAATAAATAATTTGTTTTGGTAGAGATTTGAAACAAATGTTTGAGTTGCTAAAAAAGGAGATTGTAAAATTACAAAATTGGTTTAAGTTATCATTAAACTTAGACAAAACAAATTATATGTTATTTAGTAATTAAATAACGGTGGATTTTTCTATCACAATTGATGGTGTCGAACTAACTAGAGTGGATGAGGTGAAGTTCTTGGGTGTAATTGTTGATGACAAACTGTCGTGGAAACAACACATAAATTCTGTTAAAATGACCGTAAGTTATCTAAATCTACTGCCGTACTGTATAAACTAAAGGACTTGTTGAATGATAAAGCTCTTTATTTGCTGTATAATACAATCTTTATTCCACATTTAATTTATTGTCTTGAGGTTTGGGGGAAAGCATGCAAAACTATAACAAAATATATATTTATTTTACAGAAAAGAGCTGAGAATTATTACTAGAAAACCTTACTGTCATCCATCAAATATATTATTTAAACAACTCAACGTACTAAAGTTTTATGATTTGGTGGACTATAGTATTTTGTTAATAAGAATGTATTACCTTCAAATGTTCAAATGTATTTTGTTAAGAGAGAGCTACTACAGTCTAAAGGGAACTGAATTTTTTGCAAAGAAGGGATGGTGTATTTCAATACAGGGAGTGGAATTGTGGAATGGTTTGAGAAACGATGTTAAAGATGTAAACTCTGTGATTATGTTTTTAAAAAAAAGATCAAAACCAAATTGTTGACAAGATACTAAAACGTTTAGTTAGGTGTTTAATGTTCTAGATAATTGTAGATTGTGAAAAGTTACTTTTTTGTTCTGTTATTTATAGACGATTATTGTTTGAATCGATCGTTTGAACTTGTTTTGTTTTTGTAAAAAGGGGCAGATAAAATAAGATTTCTTCTTTCTGCCACCTTTCATTTTATGTTTTCTTTTCATATAATATGTATTTTTTTCTTTATCTTTTGGGTTTTAATGTAAAATGAATAAATTTAAATAAATTAAAAAAAAAAATTTAAATAGCCCATCAAAAATAAATGATTATAAATTAATCAGTTAAGTAAATAGAAGGCCTAAATCTCCTGTAAATAAATAAACAAATGAATGACTGTGGCTGGTGGGCGGGGCTGTGACTGGTGGGCGGGGCTTAACGCACTCTCGCTCTCTGCTGTTGTTGCTCCGCTCAGCCGAAGAGAAACATCGACCAGGTCCAGGAGCCGTGACGATGCTGCGGCGCTGGGACTGAAACACAGAGCTACACTCGCTCTGCCGACCTCTGCTCCGGTTCTCTTATCTATCCCAGGTCGAACCGGTTTCGCTGTCCCGTTCTAGGTTACCCATTCTGACGGACGGGCTATGTAGCTCCGTTAGCATGTTGCTAATCGGCCAGTTTCTCAAACGTCGAACGCTTTTAGCCGGAGACTCCGGCTGTTAGCTTGTTGTGATTTACGTGTCAGATTATTATTGTATTTTTTTCTCAAAATATGATAATTGTGTAGCTATATGCTCATATTTTTTCTCACAATATGTGTCGTGTTGAAACAGCGGAGTGCGTTGTCGGTGTAAAGCCGTTGAGGAACATCCTATTCTTTGCTAACAGCTAACGGGGAGCGCTAGCTGCAACTCTGGGCTCTAGGTGTCTTTGTGTTGAAGGATGTGAGAGCAGGCTGGCTGCCATCGTTCGCTGGTAGCTTGGATTAGTGCAGATGCTAAGTTGACAGGTCATGCAGAACCTCGGGTCAGTTTTTATTGTGCTCGGTTGAACATGCAGCGCTCGGTTCCGTGACCTTGGACTCATCTTCTACATCAGATTCATCAAAATAAAAGCCTCGCAGCTGCTGGAGTCAGAGGGTTTATTATGGCCCTCAGTTCAGGCTGCAGGCAGAGGGTCGTCTACCTGCTCGTCTTGTCAGGTGAGTCCTCTTAACCCCCAATTTTGTGCTGCTTTGTATTTAATTTTCAGGTTCTTATGAGGGAAACAAATTAATTATGAACCAATTTTTACATGTTTTACAGTATTTAACTAAAGGAATGTTTTTTTTTTGCACGTTTTTCTATGTTTTCAGGAATAATTGTGACACAACTCCTGCCATGCAATCTCATCCTTTTGTCTAAAAGTTATTATAATTCAAATATAATTTGCAACAACTTCAGATTCAAATAACTGTTTATAGAGTTGTCCAAATGTTTAGAAGGATGCTCCCGGACTTTCTCCTTCACAGGATCCTGTGGGCTGTTGTTTACCAACTGAAAGCAGATTATACCATCCCATAATCCACAATAACACAAATATTTCTAATGATGCACTGTAGGCGTACGGTCAGATTAGCAATATAACGTGAAACAAAGCATGAAAACCAATTTTAGCTCGATGACTGATGTAGTTTTTACATGTTTATGAACATAAACGTGTGCAAAGCGACATAGCACGCAAGCTGTAACCAATCTTTTACGATGTGCTTTCTGTCACGTCTTTCCTTTTTGTGTTGTTTTCACACAGTAAAGAGGAAACAAAGACACACAGCCTATTTTTCTGTTGTTAATACCTCTGTTTCCAGTCCTTACAGACTTCAAGTTTGTGTAAAATAAAATAAAAACATTACTCTTATCAAGGCGAAAAGTTTTCATGATGGAACTTTAAATTAAATGAAAATGACTAAAATGTTGGCGTTCAGACCTCCCTGGTAGATTATGTTCATAAAATAAACAGAGATCTGTTTAGATTTCTTTTTATGACACAGTTTGTTAATACTTTAATGCCTCGTGTTTTTCCCAGGATGCATTGCTGCTTCTCAAAGAAACGACAATGTCTACGTGTCTGGATTTTCTAACGGTGAGTTTAAGGTCACTTCACTGTCATTACAGTCGTTGGCAGTGCAAGTCTTAACAGAAACCTTCCCCCTACTCCTCCCGTCCAGCTTGTGGTGATGTGGCGGAGCTCCTGCGAGCGTCTAGTGGCGTCATCACCAGCCCCGGTTGGCCCTTTCAGTATCCAGCCAGGCTGAACTGTAGCTGGAACATAAGAGCAAGGCTGGGAGACTCCATCACCGTCAGGTAAAACAAATTGTTTCCTGATTGACAGATGTGTTGGACATTATTTCATTGTTTAAAAGTGTGGTTAAATGGCTTAATGTCACTTGTTACACCTTGTACACGTATAAAAATTAGCAATTATCTGGCACAGTTCTGTTGGAGTATTTGTCCCTTTGTTTTGGAAGACTTGGCAGAGTTCCCTTATTTTTGACTCTGAATTTAAGGTTTTGAGAATGTTTTTTGCAAACATTGGTTTATTTGTTCCACATGCAGTTTATGTTTGAGTCTTTTCCTTGTTGGAAAAATCCTGTTTTTAGATATTTTTAGCCATTTTGTTTACTGGGGTGTTGCTTAATATTTTTGAAGTAGAATTTTTTTTTACTCTTTGACTGTCAGCAAAACAAAAATCCCAGAAAATGATGCAACCACCACCAGCAAGTTCATAGTTTTGGAATTTGATTTATTTCTTTTTTTGTCCCCAACATTTTAAATTTACCACATTTGATAAAAAAAAAAAAATCCTGTCCTTGTATACAGTATATCTATTTGCATGAAACTTTTTAGACTTTCTGCATTCCTTTGTTTGTTCTGACTACCGTATTTTCTGGAATATAGGTTGCACCTGAATATAGGTCGCATTGTCCAATTATTGCCAATGAATTGGAAAAATCCATATATAGCTCGCACCTGAATATAGGTCGCACCTACGTCAAAATGTGGACCGTGTTTAGCTCTGCTGCAAATGTCTGCCACAGGAGCGCACAGCAAGGCTTTTAAGAAGATTAAAGGTTCAGTATGCAGTTTCTGTAGAACTGCAGCAGTTAGAAATATTTTCAACAGGCAAAGCATTCTGATCCCTCCCCCTCAGAGCCATATGTGGCTCTGCCCCCTTGTGGTCTGTTGAATTTCAAATTCAAGCTCTGTTTTTATTGGCTGATTCAAATTCAAGCTCTGTTTTTATTGGCTGGTTACAAACTCTGTTTTTATTGGCTGGAAAATGGCGGGTCACCTTTTCTTTTTAGAAATGCTTATTTACCACCTGGAGAAGCAAGGGGACAATATTTTTTTTAAATTTTTTCAGAGATTACCTGGCTAACATCAGTCTGTCAGGAGGTAGTGACAGAGTGAAGAAATATGTTCATAAAAAAAGCTACATACTGCAGCTTTAACACTTAAAAACAATTATTTGTTTGATAAAAATTATAGCAAATATGTGTCTGAGCTGAACTTTTCTTTAATAAATGAATAATTTTAGCAGGATAAACACCTAAAAATATATATTTGTTAGCTGACATTATTGTAAGAGTGTGTCTCAGTTTAATTTTTGTTAATAAATGATTACAAATCAGCTTATTTTATAAAAAGCCATAAATAGGTCGCACCTGAATATAGGTCGCAGGGCATGCAAAAATGATAAAAAGCTGCGACCTATATTCCGGAAAATACGGTACTTCAAATGTCTTTTTTAAATTTATTTACACAAACTGTATTTTGTGCAACTAATATTTTCCAGAATAACATTTTAAAGATTTTTTTTTTTTATCATCTCAAGTTTACATCTATAAGTATATTGAAAGTATTTTCTTGTTTAAAAAAGCTAAGTCTGGTCCTCTGGACATTCAAAAAACAAAACAAAGCAAAATAATTGTAGAAACGTTTCGTCTTTCGTCCGAAAGACTTCCTCAGTCTGAGCTGCTGCATTCAGCTCAGTCTTATAAATAGCACCCTCCCACAGTGGATCAACCAGTTGGCTGATGACAGATTTTTCTACCTGGATTATTGAACATGCATCAGGGTATTTTCTTTTTTGTTTTCCCCAAAGTTTCCAGGACTTTGACCTCCAGGGTTCCCATCACTGCGCCTCAGACTGGATGTCCATCAGCAGCTACAGAAGCCTGGACGGCCTGCGTGTTTGTGGATCGTCTCTGCCTCCCCCTTACATCTCTTCCCAGGATCACGTCTGGATCCGCTTCCACACTGATGACACTCTGACAGGGAAAGGTTTCAGACTGTCCTACATCACCGGTAAGGATGATGTAATCAGCCTGTAAAGCTTAGCTGCGTTAGCCCATTGTCAGACTTTTTGACAGTAATTTGAACTGACTTTCTTTTTGTCTTTGATCACCAGGACTAAGGACTTTTGTGGTTGTTGTGTAACAGATGTGTAGAGAGCAGGCTGTAGTGATGCAATGATGCAATGCTGGATTAGAGTCTGATGTAAATCCTCTAAACAAGGACTAAAGAGGACAGGAGCACAAAACAGCTTTATCCCAGTAAAATGTTTTCAGGTGGTTGATGGTCATATTAAAAATACAAATCTTGTGGTTTTAGGTAAACCAGAGGCCTCCAGCTGTGATGTGGACCAGTTCCACTGCTCTAATGGGAAGTGCATACCAGACTGGTGGCGGTGTAACTCCATGGATGAGTGTGGGGACAATTCAGACGAGGAACTGTGTGTGGATTCACCATTCTCCTTCCAGCCCTGTAACCTGAACCAGTTCCCCTGCTTGTCCCGCTACACCCGGATCTACACCTGCCTGCCCCACAGTCTGCGCTGTGACGGCAGCATCGACTGCCAGGTAAAAGGCCGTCTCATGGAGTACATTTCATTTCATTAAGAATTTCACACTTTTTAAAATTAAAATGATGTCTTGACGTTTCAGGACCTTGGCGATGAAATCGACTGTGACGTTCCCACTTGTGGAGAATGGTTGAGGAACTTCTACGGTTCTTTCAGCTCTCCAAACTACCCTGATTTTTACCCTCCAGGAAGTAACTGCACATGGCTGATAGACACTGGAGACCACCGGAAGGTAACCTCTTACCTTATTAAGCTCAGACCATGAAAAATAGCTTAGTTTGGAGATGTTTAAAGAAGTTTCTCTTTGATCTTTATAATAAATGATGCAAGCTCCAGCCTATGTAATATTACATGTGGAGTCCCTCAAGGCTCTATCATTGGACCTAAGTTATTTATTCTGTATGTTAATGACTTAGTCAAGGTGTCAGTACTTCTCAAATGTATCCTTTTTGCTGATGATACAACTTTTTTTTGTTTTGGTCATGATATTACACAGATCTTTGAGTTTATGAAGATAGAATTAGCAAAAATACAAAATTGGTTTAATCTAAATAAATTGTCATTTAATTTAGATAAAACTAAATATATGATATTTGGTAAAAAAAAAACTGTTGATATTCCATTTATGATTGACGGTGTTGAGATCTGTCGTGTTAGTGAAGTGAAATTTCTGGGTGTCATCATTGACGACAAACTGACTTGGAAACATCATATAAATTCAGTAAAAACAAGGGTAGCGAGATCTATTGCTGTTCTATACAAAGTCAGGAACCTGTTAAATCATAAAGCTCTGTACTTGTTGTACAACACAATTGTCGTTCCACACATGATTTATTGTATTGACATCTGGGGTAAAGCATGTAAAACTTTCACAGAACCTGTTTTTTTGTTACAGAAAAGAGCTATAAGAATAATTACCAGAAAAAGTTATTGTCACCCATCTAGCACACTGTTTCACCAATTGAAGTTGTTAAAATTCAGTGACTTGGTGGATTACAATATTCTGTCAGTCATGTATAGAGCTCATAAAGAAGAATTACCATTTAATATCCAAATACTTTTTGTTAAACGTAAAAGCTGTTATAATCTAAAGGGAGTAGACGTTTTTGTTAAACCTAAATACAGAACCAGTTCGAGGGGTCGGTCAACCTCCATTCAGGGAATTGGTTTGTGGAATGTTTTGGATACTGAAATTAAAAATGCTGCTTCATTATTTATATTTAAGAAATTAATCAAAATTATTACAGGGATATATATAAATTGTTTTTTTGTGTGTTAGTTTGTAATTTGATTATTACGATTATGAGTTGTTTTTATTATGTTATTTGTTGATGATTTTTTTTGTTTGAATTGAATTGACTGTTAGTAAAAGGGGGCAGATATAATAAGATTTTCTCTTCATTCTGCCACCCTTCATTTTATTTCTTAATATTGTATACTCACATTTGTGATTGTTTTTTTTTTTGTGTTGTATTTTAAAATGCATAAATTTAATAAAATTAAAAAAACAGAATCATCTTTCTCTCTGCATCCTCCTCTCGCAGGTTTTCCTGAGGTTTATAGACTTTAAACTGGACGGGACGGGTTACGGTGATTATGTTAAAGTTTACGATGGTCTTGAGGAAAACCCTCGGCGCCTCCTCAGGGTGCTGACTGCTTTTGACTCCAGAGCGCCAGTCGCTGTGGCTTCATCTTCTGGTCAGCTCAGAGTTCACTTCTACGCTGACAAAATCAACGCCGCCAGAGGATTCAACGTCACCTATCAGGCGAGTTGCTCTCATCTGACATTCGAGATGTTCTTAAAAGTTCTAGATGCGTCTTTTTCTTTAGCTAGGTTCATTCTGTTTGACCTGTTTTCATGTGTGTGTGTGTGTGTTCTTTAGGTGGATGGGTTCTGCCTGCCCTGGGAGGTTCCCTGTGGAGGAAACTGGGGGTGTTACACAGAGCAGCAGCGGTGCGATGGGTACTGGCACTGTCCCAACGGTCGGGATGAGCAGAACTGCTCTTCTTGTCAGGAGGACGAGTTCCCCTGTTCCAGAAACGGAGCCTGCTACCCTCGATCAGACCGCTGCAACTACCAGAACCGCTGCCCCAACGGTTCTGACGAAAAGAACTGCTTCTTCTGCCAGCCCGGAAACTTCCACTGCAAGGTGGGACAGCCTGGGTCTGCACACACCAGAATCAAAATAATTTAAATAATTTTATTTTTTCTTGATTGACCTGTTCTAGATTATTCTTCTGTAACTGAGTTCTATGATAAAAGCAGTGATGAAACCGTAATCATAAAGGGTCCTTAGGCAGGGCGCTCGGTTTTGTTGACATGGCGGGGCGCCCTCCTTGGATAATAGGGGAAACACTAACTCCCAATTTACACTACATGCGTTCCGGCTCCGCCCCGCTCCGGTCCGACCTCCGCAGCAAATACGCACCCATTATAATCAATGAGAGCGTTTACACTGGCTCCGCACGGCGGCGGCGAGCGGACGGCAGTCCGTCAAAATTAGAAACCGATCCTATTTCTGCCGGACGCCGGAGCTGTGCCGGAGTCAACTTTTAAAGATTACGTCGCACCAACAGGAAAAGGAACGAGCACAACATCCGTATTTACAAAATAAAATCACCACGGGCGGACTAATCCTAGCTCTATACGGATTTATTTGTACAAAAATGCTGTCAAACTATCATTTATGACTACGCCTACAAACGCAATACAAGAAATAAAAAAATAAAAAAAAGTATTTTATTCTGAAATGTAATAAATCACTTCCTGTCGCTCATTTACGAGAGAAGATCAAGGCAGCAGTCTCTACTGTTGTTCTCCTTCTTCCACCGAATGAATTGTTTTGTTCTGACTCCCTTATTTATCACTTGATTTATCGCGCGATCTCGCAATTCCCGCGCATGCGTCTCGGAGCGGCACATCCAGGCGGACCTGAGCGAAGCGGAGGTAGTGGAAACTGGACTTGAAACGCTCACCCCAAAAATACACTACACGCGGTCCGTGTCCGCTCCGCTCCGCAGGTCGCAGCTGAGCAAGTCCAAAGTCCACTGCCTCCGCTCAGCTCAGGTCCGCATGGATGCGCCGCTCCAAGACGCATGCGCGGGAATTGCAAGATCGCGCGATAAATCAAGTGATAAATAATGAAGTCAGAACAAAACAATTCATTCGGTGGAAGAAGGAGAACAACAGTAAAGGCTGCCTTGATCTTCTCTCGTAAATAAGCGACAGGACATGGTTTGAGCAACAGGAAGTGATGTTTACATTTCAGAATAAAATACTTTTTTATTTATTTATTTCTTGTATTGCGTTATTAGGTGTAGTCATAGTCATAAATATAATAGTTTAGTCATAGAATAGTCATAAATGATAGTTTGACAGCATTTTTGTACAAATAAATCCGTATAGAGCTAGGATTAGTCCGCCCGTGGTGATTTTATTTTGTAAATACGGAAGTTGTGCTCGTTCCTTTTCCTGTTGGTGCGACGTAATCTTCAAAAGTTGACTCCGGCACAGCTCCGTCATCCGGCAGAAATAGAAAAATTTCTAATTTTGACGGACTGCCGTCCGCTCGCCGCAGCTCACCGCCGCCGTGCGGAGCCAGTGTACTTTATCTCATTGATTATAATGGGTGCGTATTTGCTGCGGAGGTCGGACCGGAGCGGGGCGGAGCCGGAACGCGTGTAGTGTATTTTTGGGGTAAGCTGCGACCTGCGGAGCGGAGCGGAGCGGAGCCGGAACGCATGTAGTGTAAATTTGGAGTTGGGCCCTGTACACACGTAGCCGGATATCAGGAAAACCGAATAGTTCATCATGCGGTGTGGCCTTTCATCCACACGTGAACTCCGGTTGATGTAACTATAAACGAATAATAACAAAAACTCAGACCAAAGTGGAGATTTGAGAATTCTCCTCTTTCGGGTTTGCGTGTGGACTTTCGGAACGGAGATTTGCGCATTATGTCTGCGACAGATGGTGCGGCGCGGCGCTGACGTCACAAAAAAGCGCTAAAATGTCAACATACTTGCTCTGATATGATTCCCAGTCTACATTTTCCTGCGTTTTATTAACTTTGTACTCCAACATGGTATTTAATAGTAGTTTAACCTCGCGGCCTGTCCACACAAACGAACCTCCAGGCGCTATGATTCAAAACTAACAGGAAGCTGTGGTTGTTTTGAAGGGTTGTGATTGTCTGATACTTTCACCTTTGCACTACACTGCCTCCTATGGGTTGGGCATATTCTTTACCACGGTCTGTGGTGAAAATCACCGGGTTCATGTAGACGATCATTTTCTCTATCCGAACATGTATGCACGGCGAGATTTTTTTGCGCAGATATTCGTTTTTTAAACACCAGGCTACGTGTGTACCGTATTTTCCGGAATATAGGTCGCATTGGAATATAGGTCGCAATGTCCAATTATTGCCCAAAATTTGGAAAAATCCATATATAGGTCGCACCTGAATATAGGTCGCACCTACGTCAAAATGTGGACCGTGTTTAGCTCTGCTGCAAATGTCTGCCACAGGAGCGCACAGCAAGGCTTTTAAGAAGATTAACACTTAAAAACAATTATTTGTTTGATAAAAATTATAGCAAATATGTGTCTGAGCTGAACTTTTCTTTAATAAATGAACGTAATTGTGAAATGAGCTGGATTTAAAAATTTGTTTCGCTACGTCTGATGAAACAAAACGTGCACGCGCAGCACCAGACATGCAGTAGCAGCGAACAGACCTGCATGTACCGGTATTTTAATTTTAGCAGGATAAACACCTAAAAATATATATTGTTAGTTTGTTTAATTTTTGTTAATAAATGATTACAAATCAGCGTATTTTATAAAAAGCCATAAATAGGTCGCACCTGAATATAGGTCGCAGGGCATGCAAAAATGATAAAAAGCCGCAACCTATATTCCGGAAAATACGAAGGCCTGAGGTTTACCAAAAATGCCCTATTTTTTTTTTTTACCCTTTCCTTCTGCAGAATAACCGCTGTGTGTTTGAGTCATGGGTTTGCGACGCGCAGGACGACTGTGGTGACGGCAGCGATGAGGAAAGTTGCCCCATCATTGTTCCCACCAGAGTCATCACTGCAGCCGTCATCGGCAGTCTGATCTGTGGTCTCCTGTTGGTCATCGCCCTCGGCTGCACCTGCAAACTCTACTCGCTGCGTATGTTTGAACGCAGGTGAGGTTATCTGAGGCGTCGCGGTGTCCTCTGACTGGTCACTTTTTCTAACTGCGATGAAAGCTGTGTGATTTGTCAGCCATCTTTGTGGGATTCAGACGCTGATTGATCGTTGCAGGTCGTTTGAGACGCAGCTTTCCAGAGTGGAGGCAGAGCTGCTGAGGAGGGAGGCCCCGCCCTCTTACGGTCAGCTGATCGCACAAGGACTGATCCCGCCAGTTGAGGATTTTCCAGTGTGTTCTGGGAGTCAGGTATGTTTACAATGTCTGATGTTAAGTATCTTTTCATCGCTCGTGGAGTCCTGCTTCTGTAAGATAAAAAGAGCCAGTTGTGAGTAAAACAGTTCTCGTATCGGCTGTGATGTTTGAAACTGGTTTTATTTCTCCCCGTCTGTCCTCAGGCGTCCGTCCTGGAAAACCTCCGTCTGGCTGTGCGCTCGCAGCTCGGCTTCACCTCCCTCAGACTTCCCTCCTCTGGTCGTCGTAGCAACCTGTGGCGCAGACTCTTCACCTTCTCCCGATCTCGCCGTTCTGGATCTTTGGCTCTCGTCTCTGCCGACTTGGAGGACAGCTCTGGTACTGGGAGCACTGGGAGTTCTGGCTCCGATCTGCTGTCTCCAGACTCTGATGACACGGACACAGAAGGTGAGCGAGGTAGGGAGCGAGGTGGGGGGGCAGTGGGCGGTCCTGTTGCCCCGCTCCCTCAGAAGACCCCGCCCCCTTCAGCTGTAGAGGCTGTTGTATCAGTGACGGCGTCTGCCACCTCTTTGACCCCAATGCCAAGCAGAGGCCGTGATAGGTCCAGAGAAGCTCCGCCCCCCTCCAGCCCTGTCACTGTGGTGACCTCTAGTCCAGATCCTGAATGTCACAGTGATGCCTCAGAGCTCCAGGCTCCTTCCTCCTCTGCCCTTCAACGCCTCGCCCAGAACCTGCACCGCCTCGCTAGAAGCCTGACCCGAACTAACCAGAACCAGCAGAACCAAACCTGGCCCAATCACAGCCCACTGCGCCAGCTGGAGACGGGAAGAAGCAGCGCTGATGCCACCGAGCAACGAGAGAGCAGGGAGGAGGAGGAGGAAGATGTGGAGCTCCTCATCCCTGCTTCCGACTCTGACTCATCCTCCTCTTCATCACTGGTCAGTGACGTACGACAACCTCTGCTGGAGCCACACCCCTCCTCCACCACAGGCCTCGCCCGCCACCATCACCGTGGACACAGCGGTCGAGGAGGGCGGGATGGCACATGTGAACACTGTGGGATGGTTCATACTGCTCAGATCCCCGACGCCTGCCTGGAGGCCACGGGTAAGACGGAGAGCAGCGACGACGAACTGCTGCTGCTGTGCTAACACGCTAACCTGCCAGCTAACATGCTAACTGTCCTGTTTCATTCTCTTCTCATTCACCTGGTTAATATTCTAACCAATCCACTAACAGGATGACCTAACCTGCTAACAGACAGGCTGTCACATCTCACACCTGCCTACTGTTGCTTGACATGCTAATTTATTTTAGTCTAGGCATAAAGCTAGCTAACAGGTGGCTAATATTCTACATAACATATACACCTTTTTTTTTTACTAACTAATGCTACAAATATTGGCCTGAACTAGTACCTCTGATAGCTTTCCAAGATGCTAACATCCCATACTGTTCAACAGCTAACTAAAGTCTAACTTGAGTTAGCATGCTAGCTGGATTAAAGGTTAGCTTTCAATGATGTCTGAGATAAACGAACCAATCAGAGACTCAGGAGTGACGTCACTGATTCCTGCTGGTACGACCACGTAAACTGTTTGTTGTTTCTCTGGTCCGTCTGTTTACCACCTGCCTACCTCCCACCCTCACCCCCTCACAGGCCGACGTTCTCCCCATTGGTACGACTGTAAAAAGATTCCTGATGGAACAGACTTGATGGTTCCTATAGATGAGAATTTTACACTTTGATAAGGAACCCATCTGACCCTGGACTGTGAGAACTCCTGGTCAGGTGGGAAAATATTTAAAGGTCCCTCCATTTTAAAGGCTGCTGGTTGAGTCTGTTTTAAGGAAAAATTGAGAATGACGAGGATCATGTGACCAGAATAGTTTTTTTTTTCCAAAGATGACTCTTTAAAGGATTCTTTTTTTTGTTTTTTTTGTTTGTACTTTTATTGTTTGGTAGCAAAAAGGCTTAATGGTGTTTAAGTTTAAACTCGAGAATCTTGAGATTTTGACGCCAGCTGTCAACCATAAGGTGTGTTCGGTATGTACAGCTGTTACACAAATTAAATGTTTCACCACACTGCCTCATGAACCAAGCAGTAACAACTGGCTCAAACATCTGTGTACTGATAAATATCTCTAATGAGATAAAAGCTCAATTGTAAAATATGTCACTATCGGGAAATTGTTTACTTTCTGTCATATTTTCTGTTACACCAGTTGTAAAAGCGAGGTATACAAAGCACAACATAATTTGCTATGTTTATATGTGTTTTAAAACTAAATCAGCGGTACTTAAAACGTGTGCTCGTCTACGCCCCCAGGTCACATGACCTTCGTCATGAGCAGCTTCAGGCTGCTGTTTCTGGATGATAACGTCTTGCACGGTGTTCAGCGTGTGCCTGGTCACTTCTTATTAAAGGAATAGGTTACGGTACTGAAGGAGAGTCAATACTACATTTGTAGCGCAGCATTTAAAGATGTTTTTATAATTAACGGTCACATAAACATCACAACCAGGACCAAAAGCAGACTGGCAGCAGACACTTGGATTATAAACACTCTTATTTTGTGGCTCCTTTCCCTGACTGAAGCCATTCAAACATCTGTATTTTTGATCTTTACTGTTTTTGGTACTCATTTGACTGTGTGAGTGTGACTGTGTGTATTTATTATCATCATTATTATTATTATTATTAATAATACTCTGGTTATTATTGTGTTAATTTGCTGTTGTGTAGCTGTTTTTCTTACCTGCATGGTTCAATTTGTTTGGTGTTTTTCCTTTGAGTCTGTAAAACCTGATAAACTGCACTAAAGATTAAAGGTTCTCATTCAGTGAATTGACTCCAGAGACGTAATGTTGTTGCCACTTTTACCAATCATGCTTTATGTCCAACATATTTTTAGAGTTGGAGCTTTGCCGCCCTCTTATGGAGAAGTTTATCTGTACTGT
>JBBPBX010001691.1:58807-88823 GCA_038048925.1 Garcialebias charrua | reverse complement strand
ATAGTGCATTAACCTTTAACTCAAAATAAAATACAGACTTCAGATTTTTACATGATTCATATTTAGTAAAATAAAAAAAAACGATTTTGGGGCTTTTAGAATCGATTATGAACCGCCAGGACTAAGAATCTAGATTCTTTTAAAAATCAATTTTTTTCCCTGCACCCCTACGATCCATCAGCCCAAATAAACATTCATTCAGCCGCTTTACCCAGCAAACGTGCGCAGGAACAGGTGAGATCACAAAATATCTGAGATGTCAGAGCGGGGTCCGTGTCTGAATAATGCAGAATGCAGGCAGAAGCAGGGATTTAATGCGCTTTGATGGCCATGAAAGGACAAACACCCCCTCAGCTATGATCGTCTGCCCCCTTTTACTCAGCCGACAGTTAATAACTATATTCTGTTTGTACAGCACTTTGGTTGGCCTTGTCACTGTTTTAAGTGCTCTATAAATAAAATGGTATGGTATGGTATATAAGCAGTCAAAGCTTAATTAAAAATGTTGGGGCTTTTTTCAGGTTCGGATCTGTAATTATGGTTAATTTGTTGAGTCGGATGGGGTTCGGAAATGATGGCTACGGGCTGGGGCCGGGTCGGGTTGAATTTTTGGGTGGCTTATATTTTGCTATAATCATCAAAATTACATATACCGGTACAGGCTTGAAATTTTTTACTCTAAGTGTGATGAATTTTTGAGTTTTCTGAAGTGATTGACAAAAAAAATTGAACATTTTCACAACATTCTAATTTTTGAGACATTCTTGTACAAACAGAACAGAAGCTTGTGGTTGAAGTTATGCGCTCCAGACTGGTGTCTACAGAAAGACATATTTCACATAACCACTCTCCATAGAGGGGTTTCAAAAAGGTGCAGGGTCAGGCAGATATGGTGAAGTCTTGATACAAACATCTTTTAGAGACTCTTCCTAAATGTTTTGAATATGCAGAAAATCAGCAAACTGTGTTACCTCCTATTACAACAAGACTCTGTAGTGGCTGCAGGCATTTTGGTCAAAATGAAGAAGTAAAGTGAAGTTTTGTTAT
Source organism: Garcialebias charrua (assembly GCA_038048925.1). NCBI lineage: Eukaryota > Metazoa > Chordata > Actinopteri > Cyprinodontiformes > Rivulidae > Garcialebias > Garcialebias charrua. The sequence continues at coordinate 87,776 of JBBPBX010001691.1, read as the reverse complement.
CACAAATATGACAAATATTATGTTTGGGTCGATTAATGTGCTGCTGACACATCATTACACAAAGCAATGTTCTTTCTTACTCATGTCAAAAAGAAGGCCAGAAAATCTGAACAGAAAATCTCCATAATCTTCATCTTCAAAAGGATAAAGGCAGCAATAAGTTTTTTAGCTCATTTATTTCGGTGTATTGAAGTGTCTAAATGATCTAATTCAAGATGGTCGCTACAGCTAATAGACCTGAGCAAACACAGTCAGACATTTTTTACAGATACTGGGTTACAATTTGATGTGAAACTGGTTGAAACCAACATAAACTCTGAGTACAACTCACAGTGCAAAATATTTGCTTAAAACTCTTTAAATTAACTGTTGGAGTCTGTACTGATTGTTAGCAAAATATCTTGTGAAACAATGGACATTTATTGACATTTTCAGAAAGTCGTCATTGGTTTAAAGCTACAACTTATTAGGTTTTGTTGTCAGTCCAGTTTGAGATGGCTGCCACAGATAATCTGCATTAGCCAAGAAAACATGGCTTTAATTCCATTCGATTTAGAGATACTTATTTAGTAAATAGTTGATGTGGTAGTAGCTGAACGTCATTCATTGCACATGCTTTGAGTGTGCGATTTTCACACAATATTGTGTGAGATCATACTTTCTTTTTAAACTTTGTGTGGGAGTTCCTGTTCCACGTCAGTCCTGAGGTCACTAGATGGTGTCATACATCCACACCTGCCCCAGGCATGTAAAAGGCATCTGATGACTTCCCTTCGACGCTGGAGCATTACTAAGATCTGGCCGTTCCCTCCCCTGTGAAACTCTGGAACCTTCCTTGTGCCCTCCTTAGCTAATCTCCTCGCTATCCAACCACACACCCTTCTGAGTTTACTGGACCCTCTCCTTATTGGGATCAATCCACCATCCTTAGCAGTAAGAACCAAGAACATACAGATCAACCCATTACTGTGTAGTACCTTGGATATGAGCCTTCTCCTTGCTCCCCAGGGTTCTTGGTACTTCCTGGTTATTTATTCACTGTAAATGAAAGCACTGAATTGACACTGTGTGTTTGAGTTGGTCATAATCAGATAGTTGGATTTGGATAATCAGTCCTTGTGACACTTTGGCCATAATTTTACTTTAACCTTTTTCTTAGTTCATTTCTTAGATCTTATTACTGTTTTTCTTTACAATTTATACTTTTGTTGGATGTAACTGGGACCCTGTATACACAATTATGTTCCACGACATGTACCGCATGTGGAGCATATGACCATTAAAGAAACTTTGACGTTGACTTTGATAATTTCTCAACACAAAATGCTTTTACTTTAAATTTTTACTTGACAGGAGATATGCATTTCCTTCGCTCCTTTAATTACTTTATGCTTTTATTGCTCCCTAAATAATATTTTGCATGCCAAAAACTAACCTTGTTTGTACCAAACTGAGATTTATTTTGCTTTTTATTATGATATTCTTATTATGTTGTTATGCATAAATTAATTTTGTTATCCGGGTTTATGTTTTGTTAGTTCTTCTTTTTTATTCAGTAGAAGTCGTACCACATTTATGTAAATCTTGCCAACACAAATCTTTTGTTTCTATTACAATATTCCACCATTTCTACTCTGGCTCTTACTCAAGGTGGATTCTTCTGCCCTCCCTCCCCAGTTCTCCTTCCTCCTGCTTTATTCTCTGTATGTTTGAAGCTCCAGGTGCACATCTCCCGAACGAAAATGAAGATTATGGATTGGGTGAGCTGGACTTTCAACGCAATCGACAAAATCTTTTCAACAAAATTACAGGGTCCTGGAGAACCCTCTTGTCCAGCTGAGACTCACACTGTGGGATACGTCAGAGATCCGTGGGTTTTTTTGCAGCTGATGTGCTCCTCAGTCCTGTCTCAGGAGGGCACTGAAGACGTTTATATATTTGGATTTATGATAGCAGGGTTTCTGCTCTTTGGCATCGGTGGGAATCTGTTTTATCGACTTTTGAAGAAGATTTCAGCAGCAGTTTCGGCCATGACAAAGATTCTGAGTCAGTATGAAGGTTTGGTTTGTGCTATGAGTACTCAAAATCAGCTGATTTACGAGCTAAACCATAAGATGGAGGCAATTTGTGAGAATCGAAGACCACCTGCGGCTTCTAGGACTCGTCAGCATGTTCGACCTTGAAGGAGGCTCATAACACGGGTCAGTGGAGTGGATACCCATAAATTTAGCCATTTTGAACCAGAAAGTTCCAGCAGGACTCAAGACTGACAAGGTAAAACTGTCTGCCTGAAGAAAATCAACAATTGTGGCTTATCTGAATCTGACTCCCCCGTTTGGCCTCGGATTCGAGCCATCTATCAAATTTATCCTGTTACATGAGTAACTAGTGACAAAAGAATCGTCTATTGTAACCACCCCCCGAGAACATTTTTCATTCAACCTTTATTTATACAGGCTAGCCTCTGTGCAGGCTTATCAGAACTGTCAGCTGAAACAACATCTTCAGGACTGTGGCCTATCTGAAAAACGCTCATGGACAAATCTCAACACCTTGATGTCAAATTCATATGTAATTGTGTTTGTGAATGTGCTTGCTGGTAGAGTTTTTGATGTCTCAAATCGTGTTCTGATGGGACAAGATGTCAAAAGATATTTTTTGTAATACCACTATCTATCCGCATGGTTCTTCCCTTCTATCTAAAAGTATTCTGATAAAGAATAAGGGGCCATGCTTTTCAGCAGCAACAACATGCACTCTGCCCATCTTTCGGACGACTGTCCAAATTTAATGCTGCTGTATTCCGGTACAATGATAATGAAGCTTAATCTGAGCTCACTTGTTTTCATTTACCAAAATTTGCCTCCACATACATGTTTGTTAGTTTGGTATTTATCATATTTTCTGTTAAACTCAGATTTACGTTGCAGCTTTATCAGCATCAGCAAGTCGATTTATAACTGTCTGCTCCCTTTGTCAATATTTGGACCTCACAGCCACAATTCATGACAAAGTTATTACTGTGCCAGCTATTACCCACAACTGCATATTATTTTTCATAGATGATTTGTCAGGTTTTATAAAACTGTGGTCACATTAAAATAACTTTTGGAGTCAGCATGTAAAAAAAAAACATTTCTGAACTCAAGGTTTGTCATGTTACACTCAAGTCTGAGAAAATAACCCTTTAGTTATTATAGCTGTGTCTAAGCCAGGTTTTATCATGAAGATTTGTTTCCTATAAATAAGGAAAATATCTGGTTTTACTCCTCTATTTATTCCTGTGATGGATTGGTGGCCTGTTGGAGGTTTTTTTCCCCTTGTCTAGTGTCAGCTAGAATAAACTTCACATCCAGAAGAAAAACACTGTCAGATTCAGATATTACAAGCCTAAATTCTGGAGAGAAAAAAAGAAAAAAAGAAAAAAATCAGTGGTTTGCAAATCTCATTTGATTCACATGGAACATAAGCATTTCAACAGTTTCAGAAATTGGACCATTTTCAGATAAAATATTGTCATTTTGAATTTTAAGGAACATGTCTCAAAAAGTTGGGACAGGGACAAAGAAAGACTGCAAAAGTAAATGGTAAAGATAAAAAAACAGCTGGAGCAGCTGTATGCTACAAGTTATGTTTATGGTCTGAATGTCTCAGAAGAAAAGATGGACCAGCCTCTGTTGTGTAAAGACAAAGTCATGCATGAACACCACCCAGAAACATCTTCTCTAGGACAAAAATAATTTGCAATGGCTTGAGGCAAACATGTGCTCAGTCATCCAAATTTGATTATTTTTTTTTTGAAGCCCCATACACCATGTCGTCCATGGTAAGATCAGCTCACAGTTCAAGAGCCTGCCTCTCTGATTGTATGGAGGTGCATTAGTGCCCCTGGCATTAAAATATTGGCAGCGTTAAACAAATCTGGACAATCCCCGTCAATGCAGAAACATATGTACAGGTTTAGAACAATGCATCCCATCCAGAGGACATGTTTTTCATGCAAGGCTTTGCATGGGCAACAATGCTAAAGCACTGCTTCTATTACAACATGGCTTCACAGTAGAAGACTCCAGATGCTGAACTGGCCTGATCTCAGTCCGCTCACCAGTTGAAGCAATAGACATTCATTCATTCAACCTTTATTTAGTCAGGTAAATCTCATTGAGCCTCGAGGGCTCATTTACAAAAGCGACCTGCGACAAACTAAAGAATGATGAACAGCAATGGTAGAATTTCCTTAAACAACAAACAGAAAAACATAAGAGAGAAAATACAAAGTGAAATGCAAAGTATCAAACTATAAAACAAAAAAATCCAGAAATAAAGACCCAGGACTGTTAGGATCCTCTAACAGGCAAAAGTGGGACAGCATTCCTCTCCAAAAGCTCAAATAATTGGTCTCCTTGGTTAGATGTTTGCAGACTGTTGGTAGATAAATAAATGAATAAACAGGGAGACGTCACCGTGTAGGAAACATGGCCTAAATCTGTTGAGACTGAGATTTTTGAAATACAAACTGTTCTCTGTTGGAACTGGATTAACTAAACTTAAACCTGTTTTAGGATGCTGTGTCCAACCGAGGCGTTAAACGTTTCCACTGGGGAAGGTTTGTTTTTCACAGGTTTTGTGCAGACGATGAATGGGTGGAGGAATTCTTCATGCACAAAGTGCACATTTCAGGGTTTGCACATGCAGAAGATTCACAGCACAATCCAACCATCTCCCTCATGTGCATGATTTAAGAGCCCGAATTCCCCCCTGGTGGCCCAGTCTCCACACACAGCAGGTGACAGGTGAACGCATTCGTTCAACCTTTATTTCTACAGGTTAGTCTCATTGAGCCTCAAGACTCATTTACAAGAGAGGCCTGTTTTTAACAAATGATGACGACAGTAGACGATCATAAAAGAAAGCATAAGAACTGAAAAAAATGAATGGAAGAACTTTATATTAAAGAACAAAACAAAAGCAGCTGCATTATAAAGTGAAATAGTGAAATGAAAAATACTAAAAACAGGAGCATATGTCTGCATCGGTTTGTGCATGAACTTCGCAGGTATTTGAATATCGAGAGATATATCGTATATCGCGATTTACCTTAAAAAATATTGAGCTATTAATTTTGGTCCATATTGAAATATCACCCAAAACACAACCGGATTTTACAGCTTTTGACGTGAAACTTTGGATTTGCTCCAGTGAATTCTGCTGATGTGCGACTATCATTCATTATTCAAAGAGCAGACTGAAAATATCTGGCACGGATAGAAATAAGCATCCTTGCCTTCGTCATAGCCCCCCCCCCATTCTCTCACACACACCAATATGCGCACCCATACCCAAAACGCGCAGACAACTTTTACAAGCAGGTGTAAAAATCCAAACCCGGCCCTGAAGTTACCTTCTCCGTCCACATCGTCAGTCATCTTCATCTCCAGGTTGCCCGTGAACGTCTCGGGCTCTGTGGGGCTCTTTGCCTGCTGCTGCTGCTGCTGCTGCTGCTGCTGCTGGGGGTGATGGCTGCTGAAGACATCCGCGGTGGCGCACTGGCCGTTCCGCGCCGGGCACGGATCCACCACGGTGGCTTCTGGGACGGGGCAGGACTCTTGGCTCACCTGGTCTGCCATTGCTACTGCTGCTGCTCCGTTTGGGGTTCAGGCTCTGGGGATGGAGAAAGGGGGGGAGATAAATGAGGAAAATCTTCTTCACACCGGTGCGTGAAGCGCAGCAGCCATCCAGCGGGTCGGCTCAGTTGCGCAGAGGAGGGGGGGCAGATGAAGATGGCGATAAGATAAGATAAGAGATGCAGGATCTTCGAAGCAACAGAGGAACTCCTTCCTGGAGGTGTCAACACTCCAGCACCCTTTTCCCCCCCACCCACACTGAAGCGGTGATGTAGGGTTAGATGATGATGCGATAAATCTCAGATCTGGATCTGGCAGGCGGTGCCAGCAAGTTGTTCTCCCTCCTCCCCTTGCCTCCTTTTCTCCTCCTCTCATAACTCAGCATCTCATTCCCAAACAGAGCAAGCTCCTCATGCACGACTGATGGTCCCAAATAGCACCATCATTGTTTACTTCCATCCTCGAGCACAAAATATGACTTCTCTGTCTTGCATGCCAAGAGTTATGTGGTTTTAAGAGTTTTTTTTTTTAATTATTCATTTAATTTCCATTAAAAACACAAATACATTTTCAAAAATAAAAACAAACATAAAATGAAGGGAAGCAGAAGAAGAAAATTTCTTATCATATCTGCTCCCTCTTAAACAAAATCAATTCAAACTATCAATTCAAACAATAATCATTCATATATAATACAGCAAAATACATAACTCATAGTTTCACGTTTAACAAAATAGACATTAATCAGTTATATATATCTTTCCAACAAAATAGTTTTGATCTTTTTCTTAAATATAAACATTGACTTCACTAATTTTACATCATCCTCCAAACCATTCCACAGACCCATTCCCTGTATTGTAGTAGACCGACCCTTTAAACTGGTTCTATACTTAACAAAAGTATCTATTCCCTTCAAATTATAACAACTCTTCCTTTTTACAAAATATGCTTGAATGTTTGATGGTAGCAAGCAATTCTGAGCTTTAAACATACATAAGTAGAAGAATATTATAATCCACCAAATCATAAAACTTAAGTAATTTCAATTGACAAAACAGAACATTAGAAGGGTGACAATAACTCTTTCTTGTTATAATTCTTACAGCTCTTTTTTGCAGAATAAAAATAGGCTTTGTTATGGTTTTCCATGCTGTACCCCAAACATTGACACAATAAGTTAAATACGGGACTACAAGTGTATTAAAAAGTAAATATAAAGCATCACTGTTTAATAAGTCCCTTACTCTATATAATACTGCATTGGACTTGGATATTTTAATTTTTACAAGATTTATATGTTGTTTCCATGACAGTTTATCATCAATAATTACACATTTAAAGGTGCTAGTAACTTTCTGTAGGGCACAGAACTTAGAAATATTTTCAAAAGGCAAAGCATTCTGATCCCTCCCCCTCAGAGCCATATATGGCTCTGCCCCCCTTGCTCTGCTGAAATTCAAATTCAAGCTCTGTTTTTATTGGCTGATTCAAATTCAAGCTCTGTTTTTATTGGCTGGTTACAAACTCTGTTTTTATTGGCTGGTTAACGGCGGGTCACTCTGTGTTTTTAGTGTTTTTATAAATGCTGATAGAGAAGCAAGGGGACTATAGTTTTTTTCAGAGATTACTTTGTCTAACATCAGTCTGTCAGTAGATAGTGACAGAGTGAAGAAATATGTTAAAAATATATTGTTAGAAAAGTTACAGACTGCACTACAAAGTTACATAGTGCAGCTTTAAAGCTATGAAAATCTAATCTTTGCAGGCAGGCAGGGATCTAGATGTCTTAAGAAAAGATCAGACCGCAGGTGAAAATGGCTGCAGATCAGTTGACTTCAGCTGATAAATGAAGTGAAATCCAGGTGAAAACCAAACAGCACGAAGCAGAAAGAGTCAAGATGCTGCCTAATGTTGCACAGATGACAACATCACATTAAGAGTGCATGTTTGAAATCTGAGCTTGATTTAGTTCAGATAAAATTAGCTTTTAAGGTGTTTTAATTTCACTTTGCACAATGAGTCAAGTTGGGTTAGCTTTATTGGTAAATGTTTTCTCTTCTTTTTTGTTTGCTTGAAACAAAGAAATAAAAACAATTGGCTCATTTGTGTTATTTGAAACTTTGTTGTAAACCCTGCTTATCTTTTCATAATTTCTATAATTAGCAGCCATATGTTTCACTTCATGAGCTTTTTTTTTATTTTTATCTATGGGGTCAAATGATGAGTTTGTTTTTGAAGAGCTGAGTCGCTGAACTTGCTGAATCTTTAAACTATGCAGAATGTTTGTAATTGTGTGGTTTTTTTTTGTATGTTATCGTTTATGGGATTGTTTTGTATTGTGTGTTTTTTTAATGAACAAATTTTATAAATAAAATGATATAAATAAAATGTGGGGAGTGGTGGCGCAGAGGTTAGAGTCAATGGGCCTGTGATCAGAAGATTCAAGCCCCGGTACTGACAACATCAAGATGTGGGTGCGATGAAACACCCACACCTGCCTCCACCCTCATTCGCCCCACCTTGGGCCCCTGAGCAAGGCCCTTAACCTCCACCATCTGCTCCCTAAACAGGTCTCTCTTGAAAATGAGTTATCGTGGCTCAATGAGACTACCTGGATAAATAAAGGGTAAATGAAAAAAATAATAATAATAATAAATGTGTTGGCTGAAGACTCAAAGATGCAGGTAGCAGGCAGTTTTACGGTACATCCAAATACTTGTTACAGATAGCAAGCATGTCTTAAAGACGTAAAAACATGGATTATTCTTAATGTTCTGCTTTTAAACTCATACATTTTAGGAATACATTTTTGAGTCTTTCACTTGGATGGCCTTAAGGTGGCCTCAAGCTCTAATGTTAAAAATCTTGGTGTTGTTTTTGATCAGAATACGTCTTTTAACCCACACATTAAAAATGTTACTAGAACCACCTACCTGCATAATATCACTAAAAATAGAAGCATCTTGTTTAGAAATGTTGTAGAAAAACTGGTTCATGCATTTGTCACGTCTAGACTGGACTATTGCAATGGTTTATTATCTGGGTGTCCAAATACTTCTTTAAAAAGTCTTCAGTTAATCTAAAATGCTGCTGCCACCATCTTAACTGGAGTTAGTGGGAGAGATCATATCTCTCCAGTTTTAGCTTCTCTTCAATGGCTCCCTGTCAAGTCCAGAATTGAATTCAAAATCTTACTTCTAACCTACAAAGCTCTCAACGACCTAGCTCCATCTTATATTACAAATCTTATTTTGCCTTACTTTCCTAACAGAGCACTTCACTCTCTGCAGGTTTACTTGTGGTTCCTAGAGTTTCCAAAAGTAAATGGGAGGAAGAGCTTTCAGTTCTCAGGCTCCTCTCTTGTGGAACAAACTTCCAGTTTCTGTTTGTGAGGCTGACACATTGTCCAGTTTTAATACTGGGAATAAGGCATTCCTTTGTTTCCTGAGCTATCCCTTAGTTAGGCTGCTGGAGGACTGTTGGAGGACACGCTGATGACATTTCCTCACTCCTGCTGTTTTTCTTGCTCTACTCTACCAGTTTGTATTTGTAATTATTTTCATCCTTAACATGTGAGTTTAGTCTTTCCTCCAATAGAAACCTGGACCTGCCATTCTGTGGTCATTTGCTTCTCCTTCCTGTTCTCAAACCCCCAACTGGACGAAGCAGTCCTGAGCCTGGCGCTGCTGGAGGTTTCTTCCTATTAGGAGGGAGTTTTTTTGTTTCCACTGTCGCCTTTGTGCTTGCTCAGGGTGGGAGACTGTGACAAAGTGAAGACTCAACTCACGCAGCTGGCTTCCTTAGATAGAAAATGTTTACTAATTGGCTTTTATGATGTACAGTATGTGAATGTTTTTGTTCAGAAACCAAGATGACTGAAAACATATCTGCAAAAATCCAAAAAAGCTAAGTCTGGTCCTCTGGACACCAGACTTAGCTTTTTTGGATTTTTCTACCTGGATTATTGAGCATGCATCAGGGTATATCTGCAAAAACATGAAATGCCATATTCAGATAGATAAAAATGATTAGCAATGATTTAAAGCAAGAAAAACAAAATTGGGGGAGTGGTGGCACAGAGGTTAGAGACGGTGGGCCTGTGATCGGAAGATCGCCGGTTCAAGCCCCAGTACCAACAACATCAAAAAATGTGGGTGGAAAAAGGTGAAGCACCCACGCCTCCACCCTCATTCGCTCCACCCTGGGCCCCTGAGCAAGGCCCTTAACCCCCAAAATTGCTCCCTAAACAGGTCTCTGTTGAAAATGAGTTATCGTGGCTCAATGAGACTAACCTGGATAAATAAAGGGTAAATTAAATGAAAATAAAAGCCCAAACCCTAACATCATAACAATGCAAATAAAATGCATTGTAACATGTACTTCTTGAATTCGCTCATCATGGTAAATACTTATAATGAAGAGATCAGTTAAACATTTGGGGCAAGCAGGTGTTTGGCTGGAGAGTTACTTCTTGGAGCTGAAAATAAAGTTTCAATCTCCTGAAACTGTTTTTGTGTCAAGGTGAAAAAAAAAATCAGCTGATCATGATAAAATGACCAAAGAAAGAGGTATTAAATAGAGTAATCTGGAAATAAAAACAACGTCGGGAATCATTGATGGCTGGTCAGGTGGCACGGTGTCACAGTTGGTAGAGCTGCCACCCCTCTGCAAGAAGGTTGCAGAATCAAATCCTGACTGGGGACCATTCTGGGTGGAGTCTGCATGTTCTCTCTGTGCTTGCGTGGGGTTTCTCCAGGTACTCCGGTTTCCTCCCACAGATCAAAAACATGCATGTTAGTCTGATTGGTAACTAGACTGTCTCTGTTTCTGTTCTGGCTTCTGAAGGAGGCAGTCGCTTTTGTCTTGTCTGCAGCTTCTCAGGAAGCACCTCGAACAAACATTAAGATGGATTGGGGGTATGGGAATCAACTCTACTGAAAGATTTCAACAAAAGGCAAGGCACGGGGGAGCCGGCCCATCCCCGCAGTCGAAACGAGAGGATACGCCATGGTTTATGATGGAACGGTGAGCGTCTCGCTCTCTGTGTGCTCTGAGGGAATGTGAAGAATCTGGATTAAATTGGAGTTACGATGGCAGCGCTTTGCTTTTTTGGCGTTTTGTGGAGCACTGGCAAATGAGGGAGAGATTCAGCAGGACCTAATGCTGGAGCGCCCGACCTGATCAGCGCCGTGACCTCAGAAATCAGCTGTTTACGAGCTAATCCAGAAGGTGAACGTTTAGATCATCTGCTCGGATTGGGACTCTGGATGCTGGTGGTCAACATCTAATGGCCAAAGCTTGGATCAGAGGAAAAATTCCCGAATTGGATCATATCAGAGTTGCCCAGAAGGACTCAAGGCTGAAGGAATTATACTGTCTNACAGTATATGTGTATGTGTGTGCGTCTGGGGTGTGTGTCTGTGTGTATGTGTGTGTGTGTGTGTGTGCGCGCATGTGTATAGCAAAATACAAAAACATCAATGCAACACTTTTGTTTATAATTGTTTATGCATTTTTTTTACAACCTATTGTGTGCATAGAAAAAGTATTTGATCCTTGAGGAAATGGGAGCAAAAACCAAAGTATTGGGTTGATTTATTTGGGGGGATTTTTTTTTTAAATCAACTTTTGCTAAATTAAACCAGAAAACAGAAAGAATATTTTTGTTTTTAATAACATTTCATGATTTATTTATTTTTTTTTAATGAAAAAAAGTATGTTTGAGTAACAAAACATTTGACCAGAGGATCAGTTCTGAGTTGTAGCTCTGTTCAAAAAATATTTTTTATTTCATGTAAAAAAAAAAGAAAAGTGTTATGATCATCCTAATTTCAGTACGATTTATGGATTTGCATTGTCTTTTTCTGCTACATGTCGAGTCATGTGCCCTGCAGCTTCTTTTGTCATTTTCATTTGGAGAGAATGGAATGGTGCTGAAATCACTAATCAGTGGAGCCACATAAAGTTGTTACTGGTTCCAGCCATCATTACAAGCCTCCAGTTTAACCTTCATGAAGCCATGCTGTATAATATTTGCTCTGAGTTTTATTAAAAAATTAAAATCCCTGTTTTTTGTAAGTAAGCATTGAAGAGAAATGCTGCAGCTCTGAGGGACAGAGTTCATCTCACAGGAACGTTGCCCACAAGAAAACTGATACCACACTGGTCAGAACTGAGGAGAATGAAATCTCCTGGCTCAGCTCGCATCATTTGAGCAGTGCTTTTAAATTTGCGTGTCCTCAGTCTTCGGCCTCCACAGTTGTGGTTCGGACTCTAAAGCAATTAAACTAATCATCCTGATCACAGGTGTGCAGACCTCATACACACAAAAACGCAACTGCTCGCTCTCTCTTAGTGATGTAATGGATGAGAGGAATGAATCTTTGCCAGGCAACTGGCAATCGGGGTTCAAATTCAAATAATGTGCTTCAAAAAACCAACTCTACATCCTAAAGTGGTAACAATATTAATTATTAGTATTTAGTCTTCCATCAGATTACTTCATGCTATTACAGCCATTTAAATTTCCACTTGTTTATGACCTTCAGGGGTTGATGCTACGTTTCCTGTTTCTTGTGGAACTTTTCTTGTGAATGCTCGTGGGTTTCAAATGGTTTTAGGCCTTAATTCAAGATTGTTTTAATATAATACTGATATTTTTAACTGAAAGAAATAGATAAATGGTTAACGCTTAATAATTTGACTTTCTAGTGATGGGCCGTCTGAAGCGGAAGCTCATGGGCACGAAGGGGGGCTGGTGTTACACGTGGTCTGCGGTTGTGAGTCTGGTTGGATGTACTGCCAAATTCTCTGAACATGGACATTCCTGCAGTCAGCATGCCAATTACTGCTTTCTCTAAACTTGCAACGCCTGTGGAATAGTGCTGTGTGGTAAAACTGCACATTTTAAAGTGGCCTTTTATTGTGGTCAGCCTAAGGCATACTGGTACCTGTGCAATAATCATTCTGTCTAATCAGCATCTTGATATGCCACGCCTTTGAGTGTACGGATGATCTCAGCAAAGGAGAAGTGCTCATGAACACAGATTTAAACACATTTGTGAACATTATTTGAGAGAGAAAGGTTTTTAGTGAACAAAGAAAAAGTCAGATATTTGAGATCAGCTCATGAAAAATAGGAGCAAAATAAAAGTGCTATATTTATATTTTTGTTTAGTATACACCTCTGTCTCTGGTCAACTCAGTCATGGTTTTGATAATGCAGCAAGTGAACCAACAGGGTCAGATATAAGTCCAAAAGTGAGCAAATGGACAAATATGTGAAACTGACATTTAAGACAGTGTTTGTTTAAACAACATTTTATTAATAATTGGCGTATGATGTTTAAAAAATGACTAACAAATATAAACGTTGTTTTTTCTTCTTTAATTTTTTTAGAATTTGCTAGATGTGACAACCTAGATATAGTGTATTTTAACATTTTTACATCCTAAAATACTAACATTATTAATCATATTTGCATTTGTCTTTCACCATTTCATCAATGGATGATGTAAATAAAGGAACAGGTCATGTTTTTTAAGTGGGGTTCTATGTCAATAGTCAGTATCTTACCTGCAGTAGATAGAAAATCAAACGATCCACCTTTAGAGAACCAGGGAGAAATTCTCGCAAAGGAGTAAAGCTAACAGCTGATTCCACAAAGTAGTTTACAAATATTTCTGTGGTTATTTGCAATAGCAAAAAGCAGCAGCAGCTAGCTGTAGCACTTTCATTGCTTCAGGGTAATTCCATCATGAATATCATTAAATTTCTTCAACAAACGTTGATCAATCCAGCTGTTAGCACATCAAGAATAAAACTTTATTTCACAACCTGAAGTCATTCAAAAGGTTTTCAACAACAGGTAAGATGATGTTTGTAGTTTTTCCACAGAACCCCACTGAATTATCCCTTTAGATAACACATTCACATTTATTTATTTGTTTGAAACTGTTCTTTTTGATCATAACCATTCATTCATTCAGATGACACATTCAAAAATAGGTGGTGTTTTCTATCTTTTTAATTTTTTTCAATGAATACACAATTGACGCAGATAAATTCAAAAGCATCAGAAACCTCACAGTTTAATACATTTGTTATTCCTTTTACTGCTCTTCAATCATCAATGAACCCAGTTAATTTTATCAAAGGGAAGAACTTCATCCTCTCAGTTTTCAGTTCTTCTCTCTGCTGTTGTTGTTATTACACCTTACATGGGGTTTTTTTGTGTATAAAAATTAATGTTTTATTTTGTATCCTGAGACTATACATATAAACTTGTTTATATATAAGACAATGCTGTTCACAAAAGGCCTGAGCCTATGTGTTAAATACTTTAACACTGTTAAAAGCTGAGGTGAAACACATTTATTAGTCACTCGGGTCTTATCATGAATCTGGGCCGTTTGGCTCGAAGAGGGCGTGGAGTTAAACCAGATGTTGGTTTTTGTGACGTCTTGTTAAAAATCTTTAACTTTTGGTTTGATTTCCAGGACACACATGGTATATTTTACTCTGCTCTTTCCCATTTTTACTTATTTATATTTACCATTAAACACCTCAAGCAGCTAATGGCCGCAGTGGTATGGGGTTTTTGTAATAGTCAAGTCAACTTTATTTGTAGAACACATTTAAAACAGAAACTGTTATCAAACAACAACAATGGGAGTCAAATGAATTTAAAAAAATACCAAATACTAATGATTATACTGAAGAATTAATAAAATCATTTAAAACGTAGAAGCACAGAACAAAAAACAAACCAATAGCTCATCTCCTTCCTCCTGAACAGCTAGAAATAAAGTCAATATCAGCTGTTTATTGGAAACAAGACCTGCTGCTGGACCATTTTTGATTTGACAAGTCCTGAATCTATTAGCATAGCTGCCCTGTTTGCTGCCACCATGTGGCTAAAACTGTTTTGGTACATTACTCTAAAGAGCACCAGTTCAAACATTACTTACCTTTTACAAAAGAGGTTTAGAAGCACAGATTTGTGCAATAAAAAAAAAAATCAACTGTGTAAGTGTTCCTGTATCAGCAGCTTACAGCAGCAGTCTGTGCTGACCTGTTTCCCTCAGACTGCAGCAGTAATGCACTGGGATGCCACGATCCCAGCTCGATGCCCATCTGTATCGATCTGGACACAGATTCCCATCAAAAGGCCAGCACAGCTTTGTTGGCCTCTTTGTGGATGACTTTTGTTTTTTACATGGATTTTTAGCAGACACTATTTGGACTCTGCTTGAATGTATATAAAACACAATGCGAGGTGAATTAGTCTCTTTACTTGTCGAGATGAGATTGTTGCTCATCTTTACTGTTGCCCAAATGCCTGATGTATTGCAACCTTTTTAATATCTCCCACTGCCAATTCTGAGCATACAGTAGTTAATTAACCTCTTCGGTTTTAGGCACTACAAACGCCTGCACTGATGCAACATGTTTGTACAATACAGAAAGAATCCACGTGTCCTAATGCGTGTTTGTTCTGTTGCAGGTGATTTGTTTACAAAGGGAGGACCTGAACAGAGAGACAGCGTACCCAATGCACCCCAGCAGCATCCATGGAGTGGAAGACATGTCCACACTTTCAGAGCTGCACGAAGCCGCCATCATGCACAACCTCTTTCTGCGCTACCAGAAAGACGACATTTATGTGAGTTTGAACCAGCGCGCATAACTGTTTCACGGCCGTGGCGTAGTGGTAAGGGCAGTCGTCTCCCGATCGGAAAGTTGGCGGTTCGACTCCCGGGACCCGCACCATGTGTCGTTGTGTCCTTGGGCAAGACACTTAACCCTGAGTTGCTCCCGGTAGGACTGGAAAGCACCTTGCATGGTAGTCTGCCGCCACCGGTTTATGAATGTGTGTAGCATTCAATATATGTGTAGCACTTTGAGATTTTCAGTAATGAAAAGTGCGTTATAAATTGAATTAATTATTAATTATTATTATTATTTCATGAAGCAGGGGTCTGAATTTGTCTGCCTCGTAGCTTTCACAACCAAGCTCTGAAGTTCTACTGCAACTGCGTAGGTTTTATTAAAATAAAATGGTAAATGGTAAATGGAGCTTATTTATATAGCGCTTTCCAGCCCCCTGTGAGGAGCCCCAAAGCGCTTTACAATACCAGCCATCCACCCATTCATTCAGACATTCATACACCGGTAGTGGTAGCCTGCCTTGCAAGGCGCCATCCAGACCTACCGGGAGCAACTCGGGGTTAAGTGTCTTGCCCAGGGACACAACGACACATGGTGGGCGGATGCGGGATTCGAACCTCCAACCTTCCGATCAGGGGTCGACTGCCATTACCACTACACCACGGCCGCCCATTAGCTGATTAGCTGATTAATTAGCTGATCTGTGTTTGGTCGTTTTATTTATTATCTGCGATGATTTTATGTCTATTTTTGTACTTCATTGTGTATGCTGCCTGTTGTTTGTTTGTTTGTACAGCACTTTGGTTGGCCTTGTCGCTGTTTTAAGTGCTCTATAAATAAAATGGTATGGCATGGTTTGGTAATTACGGTACTGGTACGTGGGGAGTTTTTGGAAATCCCATCATCTAATCGTGTTCTGTCTCTCAAAATGCTACAACTGTAACACAATGACCCACAAACACACTCTCCAGACACTTATCCCTAAAGAGCACGACTCAAACTGGACCAGCGGATCATAAAATATTAGCAGCCTTATGCAAACACGGCCACACACAGAAATAGGAGAATATTACTAATGTAAGGTCATGTGTTTGAAGAAGGATGAATCTTAAATCTGATAGATACAGTATTTTCTGGTGTATAGGTCGCACCTGTGTATAGGTCGCATTGTCCAATTATCACCAATAGATTGGAAAAATCCCTAGATAGGTCGCACTGGTGTATAGGTCGCACCTACGTTTAGCTCTGCTGCAAATGTCTGCCGCCGGAGCGCACAGCAAGGCTTTAAAGAAGATTAACACTTAAAAACAATTATTTGTTTGATAAAAATTATAGCAAATATGTGTCTGAGCCGAACTTTTCCTTAATAAATGAACGTAATTGTGAAATGAGCTGGATTTAACAATTTGTTTCCATAATCCTACAAGGTTGCTCAAAACAAGACACAAAGTGCTAAAACGACAGTTCAGATATTTTGGTGAGATTTTTGTGGATAGATAAAGACAAATAAAATATTGTCTTGAATGTACTTTGAACAATCTATGGTAGTTTAAACAGAACCAAGACCAAAGTGGACTGCTGCTGTCTTAATCAACTTTAAAGTCCAGTTGATCTTGTATTGAACGCCTTTTTTGATTTATAATAATAATAATAATAAATTCAATTTATAACGCACTTTTCATTAATGAAAATCTCAAAGTGCTACAAAGTGCAACAGAATTAAATGTCAATAAAACAAGTAATAAAACAAGTAAAATCAATAACAGTATCAACTAAGATCAAAGATAGAATCATGAGGAGGCAGAGTATGCCTTTATCATGTCCTGGACGACTGAGAATCTTCATCAGCTTAATCAACTTTAGTCTCAGGGATTTTATAGTGTGTCATGCAAATGCTATTTTATAAATTTTTACATCACACTGCATGGTTATTTTGCACAAATACAGTTCTTCTCACCATTATTGGCATCCAATCTTTTATTTTTTGCACACCATTTACAATCTTTCATCTTCTTTCGGCTTCTCCCTTCGTCAGGGGTCACCACAGCGAGCTAGTCGCACGAAGATTTGGCAATTGTTTTTATGCCGGATGCCCTTCCTGACACAACCACAGACCACCGAACTACCACAGCCCTCTGTGTGGAGCAGAGTGCTGCTATCTAGGGTTCCCGGGGGAGCAGATGGTGTGGGTTGAGGGCCTTGCTCAAGGGCCCAGAGTGGGGCAGATGAGGGTGGAGACAGGTGTGACTGCTTCACTTATCCCACCCACATTTTTGATGTTGTCGGTACCGGGGCTTGAACCGGCGATCTTCCGATCACAAGCTCACCTTCTTAATAATGTCAAAAATTTTGACAGTTTTTATTTATTAGAATTACAAAGTAATACAACCAAAAAACATAGATTTTTCAGCTTACAATATGTAATTTCAAAACAGAAACTGAGAAAACCATATTTCTCCTTAATATTTGGTGGCAGCCCTTTAGGCAGCGACGACAACCTCCAGATCTTTTTAGTAGCCCTCTATAAGATTGTTGCACTTCTTAGCTGGTATTTTCTCCCTCTCTTCTTTTGCAGTTTGTTTAGGCTCTTGAATATTTGCAAGTTACTTTTCCCCAATGGCAGACTTCAGATTGTGTCAAAGATTTTTAGTCGGATTGAGATCAGGACTCATTGCTGGTCATTTAAAACTTTTCTTTTTTCTTTTTGAACCAGTCCTGCATGCTTTGGATGTATGCTACAGATTTTTATCTTCCTGAAGGACAAGTTTTTTTACACTGGGTGCGACATTTGGCCCTAAAATCTCTTGCTAATTTTCCAATTTCATGATTTTTGTGATACAGTTGAGGCTTCCAGTGCCAGATGCAGCAAAGCAGCCTCACATCATTATAGATCCTCCACCATGCTTAGCTGTGGGCAAGGTTTTGTTTTGTTTGTGTGCTACATTGCATAATCTGTAAACATAATGTTGGTGTACACTGCCGAAAAGCTCAAGTTTGGTTTAATCCATTTCCAGAACCTTTTCCCGGAAGGATTGGCATTCACCCATGAACTCTTTGGCAAATATCAGTTTTTCCATTTTGTGTATTTTCAGTAACGCTTTTGCCTATAAAAGCTCTGCTTGGTTTAGTGTGCAACGTATGGTACTAAAAACCACAACCCCAGACTGTTCCAGATCGACCTTCAGGTTTTTGGATGTTTGATTCATTTTTAAGGAGATTTTCTACATTTTGTACCTAAACTTCATGTGTACTTCATGGTATATTGCAAGATTGCTGCCAGACGTGCAACAGCTAGCTGCTGCATGTGATCACAAATAGCCATAAAATTCTGTATGTAAAACAATGTAATGTAAAGTTGACAGAAATTAAAAGTTAGTTTAGTTTAGTTTAGTTTATTCATTCATTCATTTTATAATAAAATACAAAACAATTTACATATACAGTATATAATTGTTTGAATTATCTTTGTAATAGGGGGCAGAAAAAATAAGATTTTTTCTTCTGTCTGCATCCCTTCATTTTGCTTTTATTCTGCACGGTCTCAAATGTGAGATTGCTTTTGTGTTGTATTTAAAATGAAAAAATTAAACAAATTAAAATAATAATATTAATAAAAAAAATAAAAAATTAAAGGTAAAAATTAAAGATAAAGAAAAAATCTTATTATATCTGCCCCTTATTCTCTAATAAACAATTCAAACAACCAAAACAAAATGAACAAAGGATTATAAAAAAAAGGGTTTGCATGAACCATTATGAATGATTGAAAATTTTTGTTTTAAGACCATTAGCTCATCTGTAGCTCAACAGTTTGGTCAGATTTTTTTTGTCCAAACTGAGGTTGCATCATCCTACAATAAATTAGATATTAATTGTGCCTAAACTTTCCACAGAATCCCTTTGTTTACAACTTCTCATATAAATTGCTAATAATTCTTCTGCCAACTCATGACTGTACTTTAGTCTTTCATACACTTCTCTGTCTTCCTGTTTGATTTCTCGTCGGTCATTTAACTCGTTTCATCATTTGTGTGTCGCTCAGACCAACATAGGTTCGATTCTTGCTGCAGTAAATCCATACAAGCAGATAACAGGCCTGTACGATGCCACGGCAGTGGACTTGTACAGCAAACACCAGATGGGGGAGCTGCCTCCTCACATCTTCGCTGTGGCCAATGAATGTTACTGCTGCCTGTGGAAGAGACACGACAGTCAGTGCGTCCTCATCAGGTCAGGACTTCCTCTGTAAATAAACTGTTCTGGAGGAACGTTGCTCATCAGGGCTGTGGTGGCGATAGGGTCGTGCTTTCACTGATCTCTGTGTCTGTGCATCTTCAGTGGGGAGAGTGGTGCTGGGAAGACCGAGAGCACCAAGCTGCTGCTGAAGTTCCTCTCAGTGATGAGTCAGAACTCGTCCGGTTCACCTCTGTCCGAGAGGACCACCAGGGTGGAGCAGGCCCTCGTCCAGAGCAGGTACTGTCCTCATCCCTCCTCCAAACTCTGACCTTCTGATGAGGCATTTGCACCGGCAACAAGCCAAATCACATTCTGCTTCGTAAACTCATTCAGATGCAGGATCTGACAGCAGATTGTGGTTTTTTTATGTGGCTTCTGCAGGAATGCCCCTGCTTTTGTCAGATTTTCTAGTTAGTCACCATCCAAGTTATTTAATTATTATCAAACGACGTTACTCCCTCAGATCTGTGGGCTTTCTTCCTCCCACCCTACACTCGTCTTTTCCATATTTGAGATGAATCTTCTAATGAGGCTTGATGCATTTTCAATTCATTTTTGCATAAAAACAGAAAGTTTTGCAAAAAGACTCTTAGTTGAATAAATGCAGGGCCGGCCCAAGGCATAAGCAAACTAATGCCCCTTTTCCACTTGGTGGCTCGGCTCGGATGTGACGTCATATTTGCGTGCCAAGCGCGCGTTGGAGAGCATTTCCACCTCACAGATGTGCGGCGCCGCGCCAAGATTCCGGACTCATCTCAGAGCAGGTCCCAGGCCGGCTGGCCCCGAACCGTGAGGAGGAGGCTGGACTGAGTTTGAGGAAGTGGCTGCCGTGAGGGAGCAAACACCGAAGGACTTTACAAGATTAACACGGTAAAAACAATTATTTGTATTTAAAATTACAGCAAACATGTGTCTTAAGCCGAACTATTCCTTAATAATTTCACGTTGTTGTCAAAACGGCAGGATTTAAAAAAGTAGTTTCGCCACGTGCACGCGCACGTGAGCCGTCTTTATTTCTATAATGTAGCTAAATAAACGCTTTAAAAAATATATTTCATATCTGACGTTATATCAAGAGGGTGCTTGAGCTTAACAGTTCCTTAATAATTTCACGTTGTGGTCAAATCAGCTGGATTTAACAAAGTAGGTCGACACGTGCACATCACATGCACGCGCGGGTGGGGTCGATCGGCGTTCTTTCTTTTAAATGTAGCTAAATAAAAGCTTAAAAAATATATTTCATAGCTGGCTTTATACCACGAGGGTTCCTCAGGTTAACAAGTCCTTAATGTCACGTTGTGGTCAAATCTGCTGGATTTAAATTGATTTGTTTTGACTAATTCCAAACCTGTTACATGTGCTACGAAAATAAATTATTAAAAAATCGAATTTTAATTCAAATAACTCCAACAGCTTACAGTATGCACATAAACATGTAGTGATTACACTCTGTTGGTTTGAAAAATATCTGTTTTGTGGTTTCTGAGATATAAGATATAATGTGTTAAATACTAGTAGAAAAAAAACAAGCCAGGTCGACACACTTATGTCTATAAAAAATCGAATTTTAATTCAAATAACTTCAACAGCTTACAGTGTGTATATAAACATGTAGTGATTACACTGTGTTGGTTTGAAAAATATCTGCTTTGTGGTTTCTGATATATTTGATATATGTATATATATCTTATAAAATATATCTACATATAAAACTGTTTCTAGACTGAATTACCGGTAACCATGTTTTTCTTTTTTTACAGTTAAGACGAAGAAGTCAACACCAGAATTTATCAACTTTTGTCTTCTGGAGGAAGCACATGAGACAACAAGAAAAAAATCATTTAGGTGTATGCAGTATTTATTTTTGTGCTTTTTTCACTTCTTAGTTTTCATAATAAACTTTTTTTTCTTAAGTGGTCTCATTGAACAATAATTTCCTAAACATATTTTACAATGTTAAGTGTGTACAGTATAGTGTTTGTTTAAAAACATACTGGAAGTTAAGAATATTTTCCATTTGCATTTGACCTTTAAAGAATCATAAGAAAAAAGATTATTAGATTTGAACAGCCATCCATCCATCCATCCTTCCTGATGTCGTGTCAGCAGCTTTTCCAAGGATGCACAGACGTCAAATACGTCAACATCAACCCATCCATCCATCCATCCTTCCTGATGTCGGGTCGTGGTGCAGCAGCTTTTCCAAGGATGCACAGACGTCGCCATCAACACCGATGAAGCTGTTCTTGGATGCCTAAACGAGTTTCCTGATCAACAAACATTTAATTATTAATACTTTGTTTTTACGTTTAAAGAAACATGCTTTTAATGTTTAACGGACAGTTTAAACCAAATTATCCTTTTGCATTTGACTTTGAATTATCCCTGACAAAATATTACCGTTTAAATTTAATGAAATACAAACATTTAATATTACAGGGCCAATTCAAACCTAATTAATTCCTAATCTGTACCTTACTGTAAAAATAGTTTAACTGATTACAGGGCAGTGCGATTGATGTGTTAAGCAATGTTAACAGGATCCTTGTGCATATATGAGAATAATCTTTATTATAAAGAAACAAAATGGAAAACACATGGGTTTAAAACAAGCTGAAAAGTCTATAAAGTAATATTAGAGCATTAAATAGCTCAAGGGACATTACCGCCAACAGGTGGTGAGACAAGGTCTTGCAGGGTGTTCTTCTTCTAACGTTTAGTGGTGGCTAGTAAATAGCTTGAGGTAACACTACCGCCACCACGTGGTAGGACGAGTGAGATTCTACACCCCGCCCACAGAAGGGCTGCAGTAAGTGAATGGAAACAAACCTACATGTGAGCCGAGCCGAACTGAACCAGACCGGACCAGACTGAGCCGCTCTGGGCCGAGCAAGTGGAAAAGGGGCTAAGCGGCTGCTTAGGGCCCCGGGGCCACTAGGGGGCCCCTAAGTGCAAGAGATTATTTAAAAAAAAATAATAGTAATGATTTCCATGTGATTCTATTTAATCTTTTAAGTTCAGCTTTTGTAAATTGTTACATGTTAACAATTTACAAAAGCTGAACTTAACACAACTTAAGTTGAATAATTAGTTCTTAAAACTATGTAAATGTATGTATACATTTACATAGTTTTAAGAACTAATTATTCAACTTTAAATGTCTTTGTTTAAAACATTTTACGTGGTTTCATTGTTCATTTACATTATTTAAGTACTTCCTTGATATTTTTCTTTTCTTTTGTCTGTTTTTCCACAATTTAATTAATTTTTATGCATCCAAGTTATTTTATCTGTTGTTTGTTGTTGATCTTGCACTCCAAATTATTTTGAACATTACTGTTGCAGTTCTTTGGAACCAAAGTTAATAAGATGATATTTTTGCAGTAAAATTAATTGTATACTGGTGGGTTTTTTCCCTTTAGTTACTTTTCGTACCAAAATACTGTACATACAGTATAGGATAATGTAACCAGGGCTGTCAGAGTTGCAATGGGTTTATGTTAGGTCAGTGAATGATCTGATCATCTGACTGTTGAGTGCAGTAATCCACATTATTAGCAAAAATAGAGGGCCCCAAACCAAATTTAGCTTAGGGCCCCATGGAGTCTTGGGCCGGCCCTGATAAATGTATAAAAGCTGCTCAAAGATTTAACTCATATCTTTTTTTTTTCACATCAAACTAATATCATTACCAGTATATATATTTTTTTCTATTTAATGGGTTGTTTGATTTCTTAAAGTGTGTGTGACATGATTTTGGAACTATGCATATTTAGAAAGAGGAGCTACTCTGCTTTGATTACTTGTACACAGATGCTTTGAATAATTAATATATAAAAGTATTTTTTAATAAAATTGTTCTCTGCAGTGCGTCGCATTTTTCGTGTGGAGAAAGGAGGGGTCAAACGCTGACGCATTTTATGATGCAATCACCAGAACGCACTTTGTAAATACGTAACAATGGCAGAGAATATTTAAACAGAGTAATTACCGTAAGCAATTTAAGTTAAGATTTGAGCGATTTGTCTTCAGTTCGGGAAGCCGAAGTTATTTCGAGTGATGAACAAGAAACAGCTGGTTCTACTGTAGGTCTGCATCCGTATTTATTTTAGTCTTACAGTGGGCAGGGTGCGAGTGGGAGTCCGACTTCAGATGAGCAAGGTTCCGAGGGTGAAGTGCTGGAACCCGATCGTAGTCATCTACAGAGCTGGCGATGTTAGAACACCCAAATGCAACACAACGTACCGGCATTTTTCAAGTTATACAAAAGAAAATAGGCGATCTTGAAGATAATTACACTGCATGCTAATAGTAGCGGCAGACAACCGTGCTGGTCACGACGTCACGACATCGCATGCGTAAGTACCCGGATGTCCCGTGACAAAACACGGCGCCAATTTCAAAATCACTTTTGAAACAAAATTTCATTGATTTATCATTTTGCTTGTAAAAACAAACATAGTTGAATGATACAACATACAGTATACTGTATATGTTGTGCCACTTTATGCATAGTTCCAAAATCATGTCACTAACCCTTTAATGTACATTTGTGCTTGAATATTATTATATTTGGTTCATTTCAGAGTGGTTTTGTCTTAACCCTAGGATGCATGAACGACCAATACCTACATTCTTCCATGAGTGGGGTCAAAAATGACCCCAATTAGAATCAATGTGTTTTTGCAATGAATTTAAATGATGTCTTTAATTTTGGTTAAAGGTAGTTATATTTATTATATTTGGGTCAACAAAAGACTGATTTGACATTTAATATGGTTATTCATAACTTTTTATAACATTTTTTCACATGAAATAACATCAAAAATCTTCAAAAATTATTGCTAGAATGTCCATCTCTCTGAAGGACAAAAAAGAGAATCAACAAACGACCAGAACATTGTACACTCACATGTGCCCACTGCCCACACAAACATCTTTTTCTCTATTCACTGTGCGCAGTTGTCACAAAATTTTTGCTTTTTGCTGTGACCATTGCACACTGTAGTACTGCATTTCCTGCACCAATTGGTGGCTTTGCAGTCTTTGTTTCTTGGACACATCTGGCAACTCTTTCTCTTCTGTTGGCCCTCTGTGCCTCTCTCCTGTTACTTGTTTGCAACTTTTGTCACTCCACATCTTCCATTTGCTTCAGTGATGTCAGTTGGTAGGTTCAGGGTACCTTGGGTTGTGTAGAAAACTTCCAAAGAGCACACACATTGGTACATTCCAGTTCTTCTCACTTCGTGCAAGAATGGTCACTCCAATGAAGGCCATGAGCTCCTCTTTGCTTAGATTTTTCCACTCTTTTCCTCTGCTTATTGTGACTTTTCTTCCCTCCATGTTTGTTCATGTCAACATCTCTTCTAATATACTATCCATCCATCCATTATCTTTTACCCGCTTCTTTCATTTATGGGTCACGGGGGTCGCCGGTGCCCATGTCCAGCAATCACTGTGCGTGGGGCAGTGTACACACTGGACGGGTTGCAAGTCTATCACAGGGCCACATAGAGACAAACCACCATTCATTCTCTCACTCACACTTAGGGTCAATTTAGAGTTACCAATCAGCCAAACATGCATGTTTTTAGTCTGTGGGAGGAAACCGGAGTACCCGGAGGGAACCCACGCATGCACGGAGAGAACATGCAAACTCCACCCAGAAAGGCACGCAGATTTGAACCAGGGACCTGCTTGCTGAGAGGCAGCAGCTCTACCAGTTGCACCACCGTGCTACTCTTCTAATATACTCTCAGTGATAAACTGCTTTCATGCATCTATTGGAGAGATGGTGCTAAACCCAGGTGCAGGCCCTGACCGACTTCTCAGTAAATTGTGGCTTGGTGTTAAAAGAGGCATACAGATTTTTAAAATAATTTATATATAATATAATAATATATAATAGGTTACCTAACGGGTTTGCATTTGTTACAAGGAATTATGAATACAATGAGTCTCTACACAACAAATGCAGTAATATCAGCTGGCTTACTAAACTAGTGTAATGTTAGCTAGCTTAAGTACAAACATTATGTTGTAGTTAGCTAAGTGTCTACTTTGTTGACCAACATGATATTCTATCACAGTAAAGTCATGGAGTTGGTAAATGCAGATAATACATGTACTTTGTATGCTGCTGTGTCAAACTGACCTCCTTGTGGTGAGACTGCAGGTATCAGATGTGTAAATGAGACAGAAAATGTATCTTGACAGTCACAGTTGGTAAGAATCAAAGGTTCCCAAAGAAAACCCTTGAGATTCTATAGGAAATGCTTGGGGTCATTTTTGACCCCACTCATGAAAAACTGGGGTAGTGACACAAAAACTGCAATTTCTGAAAATGTATAAAAACATTTTAAAAAATTCAAATGGCTTGAAGTCACAAACATGTTTTATGAGGAATACCTGGAATATGGAAGAGTAAAAACTTTTAGTTTCAGAGTTTTTGAAGAATAACAACCCTCGGGGTCATTTTTGACCCCACTTATGCATCTAAGGGTTGAAGAACGATGTTGCAAATATTTCCATTGGGAACCACAAAAGGTTTGGCAATTAAGGATTTACCAGTAAGTTTTGGTTTTTGGCATAAAGTCAAGCTTGTTCTCAGTGCAGGTGAGTTGTACGTACCTTGTTTCCGATCCTGCGGTGAGTGGTTTTACCTCAGGTGGAGGAGTTCAAGTGTCTGGGCGTCTTGTTCACGAGTGATCGACAGATTGGGGCCTCCTCAGTAATGAGGGTGTTGCTTCGATTGGTTGTGGTAAAGAAAGAGTTTAATTGAAAGGCAAAGCTCTTGACTTACTGGTCTGTCTATGTTCCAACACTCACCTATGGTCATGAGGTTTGGATCAAGACCAAGGGACTGAAATGAGATTCCTTCATAGGGTGGAGCTTTAGAGATGAGGAGTTCCATCATCTGTTAGAAGCTCGGAGTAGAGCTGCTGTCCCTTCACATCAAAAAGAGTTAGGTGAGATGATTCGGGCGTCTGATTAGGATGCCTCCTGGACGCCTCCATTCAGATGTTTCCAGGGTACGTCCCACTGGTAAGTAAGAAGTCCCGGAGCAGATACAGACACGGGAGGGATTGTGTATCTTCTCTGGCCTGGGAATGCCTCACAATCTCTCAGGAGGTGGATAATGTAATTGGAAAGGGGGATGTCTGGATTTCTCCCCTGGACTTGTCACCTCTGCTACCTGACTTTGGAAAAACAGTAGAAGATGGAGCACCAAAGTTCATGCTCAATAATCCAGGTATAAAATCCAACAATGTCCAGTCAGGTCACCTGGATGGTTTCTTTTTCATCCATCATCCAACGGACTTCTTCAATCTTCTTTTGACTTCTTCAAAAAGTAGAAGATGGAGATTGTTGTTGTTGGTATTTTTGCTCTTACAAGTTTTTTTTTTTTTTGTCTTCAGTCCCATCATGGAAGCATTTGGGAACGCAAAGACTGTTTACAACAATAACTCCAGCCGCTTCGGAAAGTTCATTCAGCTGCACTTTTCACAGAACGGAAACATTCAGGGAGGCTGCATCATCGATTGTATCCTTCATAACGCAACTCAAAAATATTACGAAGTATCAAAGTTCATGCTCAATAATCCAGGTAAAATACCCAACAAAGTTAAGTCAGGTCCTCTGACCGTTTTTTTAATTGTTTGTTTGTTTTGTTGTTGAAACATTTCACCTTTCATCCAAAAGTGGTATGGTGCTAAGGAGCCATCTTAGCCCCATTAAACTGGTTGGCCCACCATGTGACGGTGCTTTTTAAGGCTGAGTTTGTTGTGGATCCTCAGACTGATGAAGTCTTTTAGATGAAAGATGAAACCACCCAGGGGACCTGACTTAACTTTGTTGGATTATGAAGAAGTGTTTTACACATAAGCTGATTCATTAAAACTTTTCAGGTTATCCTTTAACTTTCAATCATCAGATTTGCTGGAAAAGGTAAGTTTGACTTGTGGAGAAACATTCAAATGTTTTGTTTTTATTACCAACATTTAGAAAGAAACCTGTTTAGTTTTGAAGCTGTTTTCTAACGACTGCTTCTTTCCAAGAACCGTGTAGTTCGTCAGAATCCCGGCGAGAGAAATTACCACATCTTTTATGCTCTGTTAGCAGGGGCCGACAGAGACCACAGAGGTTTGTTCTTCTCACATTTACTTTCCAGTCAGACACCTTTTTCAGTTCCTAACATTTTAAACAACTCTGTTTTATGGGGTGCCATATGTAAAGTTACACAGTCAAATATTAACAGCAATATGTTGGCAATATTTTGGTTTATTCATAGTCTTTCATAAAGAAAAAATGTTGTTTTGTCAAAGTCATATTTTCAACATGTTATTCATACATTTATAAATGTTATAGTTACAAACTAAATATTTGGTTTACAAACTAAATACAGTACTTAATTTGAAAGTTAAACATTTAATAAGTGAATTAAATATTTAGGTGTAAAATAAAAATTTAATTTCCAAACTATATTTATTTTATACTTATTTTCAAAACTAAACATTTAGTTTCTTAAGTAAATATTTGTTGTCCAAGCTAAATATTTAATTTTCAATATAAATATTTAATTTGCATACTAAATATTTTACTCTGACCTAACTATTTAACTCAGACCTAAATATTTATCTTGCAAGTTAAATGTTTAGGTCCAAGTTAAATATTTAGTTAGCAAATTAAATATTTAGTTTAGAAATTAAATATTTAGCTAGGATAATAACTATTTCGTTTGGAAAATAAATGTTTAGTTTTTAAAATAAATATTTAGCTTGGAAATCAAATATTTAATTTATACCTAAATATTTAGTTTACTACATATTTAGTTTGCTTTGTAAATTAAATATTTAGTTTAGAACTATCGCATTTATATGACAATGTATTAATAACATGGTGAAAATATGACTTTGAAAAAAAAGGCTATTTTTTCTTATTAAAGGATAATTAAACCAAAATATTGTTGTTAATTTTTTACTGTAACTTTACAAACGGCACCCCATATATTTTTAAGTGTTGATTATTTTTGTGCCTGCTTAATGTTCCAGACATTTTTTTTGTTTTATAGTTAGATGACTATTCCTTGTGGATAGTTGGATTTTTTTTTTCTTCCATTACATTGTTTGTGTTGCAGACTTGTACCTCTTGTCTGAAGGTCCTGAGTCCTATCACTACCTGAGTCAAGCAGGCTGCACACAGGATGGTAGTCTGGATGACAAGCAGCTCTTCAGCAGTGTGATGGTGAGGAGGTTGTTTCACCCACAGAGGGCGATATAGTCCTTCACAACAAATAAAAACAAAAACCCATTGGGTCCAACTTCCAGATAACTCCCTAGCCATTTGGGAAATATATTAGTAAACTGTATCATGTTGCTTTTTACGAGTATATTTCAAATGTTATCATAGTTCATTAACATTTGTTTTTTCCAGGGGG
>JBBPBX010001691.1:24863-44333 GCA_038048925.1 Garcialebias charrua | reverse complement strand
TTTCAATGGGAGATGCGTCGTAACCACAAAACGTCGTAACTCGAGACCGTCGTAACCCGAAGGCTACCTGGTGTAGTGGCAGGGCTTTTGACTTGGGACCCGAAGGACGCGGGTTCGCGCCCCGGCCCCGGCCACTACACACCTTGGGGTGTCTATGAGTGCACATCTAATTCTCCAGCTCCCCGAGCACGACTATGCTGCTCGCTGCACCACCTGGTGGTGGTTGGGTTAAATGCAGAAGACCAATTTCGTCTGTCAAGTATGGGAACATACACAGATGACAAATGTGACAAATTATTATTATTATTATTACCTGTATGTAGATATTGTTTAGGTCGACCATACTGCCCCCTACTGGTGTAACATGGATACTTCAGCAACTTTGTTAGAATATCTGTTTTTTTGTATAAACAAAAAGCTTTTTTTTTAAGATTGTGAAACGGTTGTAGTTGTATTTTTTTGTGAGACAATAAACTACAGTATACGTGCTGCTGTTTATAATGATGTTTTTCCACTACATTAGGGCTTAGTGTACAGTATTACTAGTTGATGTTTCTCTTAGTTAATTCTAGATGTTATTACTGTTTTTCTCTTGCATTTGTTGTTGGATGTAATCTGTGGGAGTCAGTCTCCCCACCATCACAGACATTTACACCTCCAGATGCAGAAAAAGAGCCACCTGCATCATGAAAGACCTCACTCACCCAGCACACTCACTCTTTGCACCACTCCCCTCGGGACGGAGGTTGAGGAGCATCAAATGTAGAACCACTAGACTGAGGAACAGCTTCTACCCTGAGGCTGTCAGACTCATGAATAAATAAATAATAAGAATAAACACTGCAAAATGTCACATCATGCTGATACTGATCTGTTTCTTGTTGCTGCGTTCATCTGTGACCATCTGCTCATGTTCGTGCTGCTGTTTATAATGATGTTTTTCTACTACATTAGGGCTTAGTGTATTACTAGCTGATGTCTCTCTTAGTTAATCCTAGATGTTATTATTGTTTTTCTCTTGCATTTGTTGTTGGATGTAACTGGGACCCTGTGTACATAATCTCGTTTTCAACACATGTACTACATGCGGTAATAATAATAATAATAATAATGTCTATTCTTGTCATCTGCGTATGTTTCCCATACACAGACGAAATTCGTCTCTGCATTTAACCCAACCACCTACCAGGTGGTGCAGTGAGCAGCCATAGAAGGCGCTCGGGGAGCTGGAGAAATAGGTGTGCACTCATAGACACCCCAAGATGTGTAGTGGCCGGGACGCGAACCCGCGTCCTTCGGGTCCCAAGTCAAACGCCCTAACCACTACACCATCTTGGCTACATGCGGTGCAAATGACAATAAATTCTCTCTGACTCTGAAGCCCCCAATATACCTGCTTCTTTTGCCTCACGCCGCTCGGCGCCGTGGGAGCGCCGCGGCAAAAGCCTTTGATCACGGGCGTGAGCGCGCCAAGGTCGGATTTTACTACGCCTACGCGCGCGCGTTGATAAAGTGCCTCGCGTGTCAGCAAATGACCAATCAGCGACCTCAATTTGTCCTGCTCTGTCCGGCTGCAGCTGCACACAGAGAGCTGCGCTTTCACAGAGTATAAAAGGGCTGCAGGTGCGCAGCACACGCGAGTCCAGCGGCGTGAGGCAAAAGAAACAGGTATATTGGGGGCTTTACTCTGACTCTCTGACTCTGATAATCTCGTTTTCATCACATGTACCACATGCGGTGCAAATGATAATAAAGACTCTCTGACTCTGACTCTCTGACTCTGAAACTATAAAGGGAACAGTTTTCCGATTTAGCTAAATTCAAACAAGAAGAGCTCGTAGCCAGCGGAAAGTATTTTGTTGTAAGTAATAATTTGTTACAGCCTCGTACTGTATATCAATAAGGTGTCTGTTAAATTATCAGAAATTTTGGAAAACCTATATTTAATATGTAAAAAAAAGAATCCATAATCTTTTTCTTTTTTTCCCCCACCAGGCAAACCAGTACTACGTGAAGCCCAGAGTGACCGACCACCAGTTTGGCATTAAGCACTATGCTGGAGAGGTGAACAAACACACTTGTGTACACACACACACACACACACACACACAGGTTTCTTTCTCTTCTTTTAGATTAAATGCTCGGGGAAGTGAGTGGACTTGGATGAGCAGAAGCTCTTTCTCTGCCAAAAATCTTCTGCAGGATGTTAATGTCTCACCCCTCCTCCACCATCCTTTTTCCTGAGTCAGGAGAAACTGTTTCACCGTCATCATCTTGCTCCTTTGCTTACATGACAACAGGATTTACTCCTGGAAGAAGGAAAGGGCAAGGAGGCAGTCGGGGCAGAGGGAAGATGTGGGTCGGATGTGATTTAGGTCCAGCAGGATCTGGCTTCGTAATGAATGGCTTTGTGGTACCTGTCTGGGACAAGGTCTCCTCAGTTTGATGCAGCAGCTCCGTCACAAGACTGACAGGGACAGTTATGCTAATGACCCGGTTCAGAGAAGACGGACCGTTGTCCCTCTTCCCTTCACTTGCCTCTTAAAGCAAAAGTTCAGGGGCCTCATGTATCAACCTTGCGTGCGCACAAAAACCGTGCGCACGTCACTTTCCACGCAAAGTGGCGTATGTATCAAATCTGATATGAACGGGAATATCTGCGCATCCACGTAGAAATCCACGGCTGCTCCCCTGCTGGCGTACGCACGTTTCTGTGGTTATTGTTCCTTTGGCGACACTTACAGGTGATCTGTGAAACCGTGTCCACGATGTGAAAACAATCATAAATCCCACCAAACACACATGATTAACGATTATTACATCCACATGGACGCAATTAGATGAGTGGATATAAAAGCATGCGCCAGATAGTGGCAACAATATTGACAACAATGAGATGTAATTTCTTTAAATAAGAAGTTAACCAAGCTGTATTAACACGCCTACGTTTAGGTCAGTGGGTAAAGCGCTTGCCTTTAGTTCCAAAGGTCGTGAGATCGACTCCCGCATGGTACAACGTTTTTCTTTTTTTTTCGTTCCAGATTGAAATACACATGAAAACTATTTACAAAACAATAAATCGTCTGCTTCCTTTCATTTCATGTATTGTTCTATTTCTTGTTGTTTCATTCAATAGTTTTCCTGTGGTCTTTAAATCTGGAATGAAAAAAAAAAAACATTGTACCAAGCGGGAGTCGATCTCACGACCTTTGGGACGAAGGGCGGGCGCGTTCGCCACTAAGCTATACAGGCATGTTAGATCAGCTTGGTCAACTTCTTATTTAAAAGTGGATGGTTTGTTTTGCACTGTGCGTGCCGAATGAAGCCTTTTTCCGTGCTTCTCTGCCTCACTCAGAAGTGATTTCTGTTCACAGTCCGTGAAGTTCCTCTTTTTTCCACGTTCCGACATGATTTGCAATGGAGCAGAGACGACATTCCTGTCGTGCATGGCATATTTGAATGACTTTGCATATTCATACGGAGGCGTGTCAAGGGCGGAGTCGGCCACTCTCTCATGTGCGCTGAATTCCACGTTGATTGTGTTGTACATAAGGAATGTGCGTGGATTCCGGTGTACGCACAGTTTGATAAATCTGGATTTTTTTGTGCGTGGACACTTTTCTGGATTTGTCCGTACGTGACTTTTCAGTAAGAAATCTACGCAAGTCTTTGTACATGAGGCCCCAGATCTCTTGAAGTGGGGTTATGTGGAAAGGCATTGAACAGCCATTGTTTTACTTACTGTGGATAGCTCAGTGTAAAGAAATAGTTCAGTTGTGAAGAAAATAAGCTGCTAGTCAGAGCATGGTCAAGAGACAAAAGGATTGTTGCCACCTTAGCTACACCCGTAGTTGTCAGTTCACTAGTTCGACAGTGATTAGTTGTAGAGATTAAGAAAGAAAGAAAGATTTTTAAAAAACATTTAAAAAATACTTTTGGGGCTTTTATTCATACAGAATAGACTAAGAACACTGAGCGATATCATCAGTGCTGGGCAGCGCTAATCCAAAAATTAGTTCCGCTATTTCTAAAGCACTTATTAATTTATTTAGGTCCGCAATTTCAAAAGCGCTTATGTATTAGCAAAGCTAGCGGAAGCTAAATGCTAACGCGCTAACGTGCAAATGGCGAACTACTTTTTTTAATCCAGCAGATTTGACCATTTCGTGAAACGGTTAAGCTCAGAAAAACCTTGTGCTATAAAGTCAGCTAAGAAATATATTTTTTCTCAGCAAAGAAATAATTGTTTTTACCGTGTTTTGTTGTAAAGTCCTTTGCTTCTGTGGCCGTCGCCATTTTGAACAGGGAAAATGAGGCGCTGACGCGTCGCGTAGGCCGCTGAGAAACATCCATAAGTTCACCCTCCATGTTAAAAACTATTCGTCTGACTCTTCGAAAACAAGCAATAAGGCTGCAGAGTAACACACTGGCTGCTAACTGCTATAGAGAGAGCGCTCTCTCTAGCCAAGAGACTAAGGGGGACGCTTTTTTGTCACGGACCACATCCGGCGCTGACAGGATATGGTCTGTGAGCAGTCGTCCGGTTGATTTAAGAGCCCGTAAATAAGTTTTTTCGTTTTTACTGATAGATAATTAGTTATTAGCGGTACTGCATTTTAAATAAAAATAGCGCAAATCCGCTTATGAATTATAAAAGTTAGTCAATCCGCTGTAACGCTGACAAATTGTTTAGGTCCGCTATAAGCGGATTAGCGATTTAGCGCTCCCTAGCGGTCTGGCGCTCACCTTTGGATATCATGCTATTTAAGTTCAAGTTCACATGTTTATTGTCATTTGCATCACATGTGGTACATGAGATGGAATGAAAATTATGTACTCAGGGTCCCAGTTACACCCAACAATAGCAAAAATATCAAGTGTAAAATAAAAAAGACCATAAGGATCTAAGATATACACTAAACAAATTGATTTTAGGAGGGAAAGAGAGCCACAAGTTTATCAAAAGTGGGAATATAAATCATTTAAAGCAGATCTCATATTGTGATCGACCTGGAGCTCATTGGTTATTTTTCAAAAGTCTATAGGCTAAAATTTTAGAACACATTTGTTTATGGATCTGTGAATGTGTGTTTGTGGCAAAATGTTTTAGTTTTGGACTTTATGAAGCCTTTAACCATTGGAAATAACCATAATTAAATGCTCATGCTTACATGAACTGGTCCATTTTGCACACAGACACATTAGAGTGGAGTTGTTTTGTATCTACTGTAATTTCTTTTTCTTTTCTTTCTTTTTTGAGAAGGCAGATCCACAGAAATTCTTGTTAGTGTTGATAAAGGTGTCAGACACGTTCTGCTGTGCTCTGTTAGGCCCTGAGGTGATTTTTCCCCCCTGCAAAATCTAATTTACAGTCACTATAAATCACTCATGCCATGTGTACATGTGTAAGATTGATGGACTGTAAAGATAAAACAAACTTTATTCCTGAATAAATCGTCTCCAGTTCAACAACATTTATGACTACTTGGCATTAAAACCACACTAAACTTTTCAGAATCAAACATATGGATATTTAAGATACTTGCCTTTATGCTCTTTTTTTTTTTAACATCTTGTATGATACACTTGCATTTTCTTTCAATCGGTGAAGGTGTTGTATGATGCGCGAGGAATCTTGGAGAAGAACAGAGACACCTTCAGAGATGACATTTTGTTTATTCTCAAAGACAGCAGGTGAGCACACGTCCTCTTTACTCTGTACTCACCTGTTGGGCTCACAGGAATATGTTGCTTTAATTACCTCTAACTTCATTTGTCCTCAGGCTGGATTTCATCTACGACCTCTTTGAACGCGTCGGCAGCAGAGGTGGAGACGAGACTCTGAAGATGGGCACAGCTCGCCGTAAGCCCACCGTCAGCTCTCAGTTCAGGGTAAGACATGACACATGTCCTAAATAACACGTTTGCAGAAGACGGGTGAGGGGCTGGAGGGGGAAAATGCCGTTGTAAGCCAGGCGGTGGGTGGAGGAGGGGATCCTAACTGGAGTGTGGAGAGAACGAGGATTTGGCAGGCAGCCCTGGCATATGCACGTTCAAAAATCCAGGGGATTAGAGCTGCTGGCTGGGCAGAGAGACCAGCCAGGGGCCAATCACGCTTCGATCTGTCACAAAGAAAACCAAAGCAGAGGAAGTCTGTGAGGTTCAAGGGCCCTCTTAGTGTGTATTTGTACAACAAGTACATGTATGTTAAAAAATATGTCAGCTTTTTATAGATGGACTTTTAAGACATTAAAACTCCTATTTGGACAAGTAGTGATTAGGCCTGTTGCAATAATCAATAAATCAATTAATCGCATTATAAATGAAAATTATAATTTTTTAATTTATCGGCTTTATCGTTTCTTCGTGTCTCTCTTTCTACTGAAGACACTGGAAAAGGCTCAACTCTGGTGCTCTTCACTGTCCCCTCCCTTTCTCTTTTCTTTAAAATCAGTTTTAACCGTCCAAAATCGTGTTTTTGGATCGTTAAAAGCAGCTAAGCTGACAAGCTAAGCTACGAGCTAAGCTAAGAGGCCGACCTCATGGAAAAAAACCTCCATCTTGTCGAAGCTCCAAAATTCACAGCTGAAATCCGTGCTTTCATGTAAAAAGTAGTTTTTTGCTGCAAAAAGAAGCTGAGAATTGTTTACTGATTTTTATATTAAAAGCTTTGTGTGATAAATGCTATGCTAAAGAGCTCAAACCACACCGAGCGTCCGCCATTTTGAGAACCAAAAAAAGACAGCCCATGTCACATCAAGGGGCCTCCCTCCCATTTTTCTTAAAGAGACACGCTGCTCGCTCCCTCACTATCCGTCTTTCAGTTCAAACGGTCTTATACTGCCATCCGGTAGTCGAAAAAAGGTACTACACACAAAACAAATTAAACATTTCTTTTTAAATTTGACAATAATGACTAATTATTGTCAAATTTCAAACAATATTATTGTTTATCGCAATGATTTCTGAGACAATCAATCGCCCAGTAAAATGTGTTATCGTGACAGGCTTAGTAGTGATTAATGGTTACAGTCCAACATGGCAATGGCACCATCACCCTGTGGGGGTATATTTTATGTTTGTTTTTGTTGGTGGCAAGGCTGGAAGACAAGCGAAAACTAAAGAAGGCAGAAAATCTTGAGTTTTGTGCCTTTAGTGGCTTTTACATATTAAACAAAAAGCTGAGATAATAATACGTTGACAACAAAATGTGTGGCTTTTATTTAGTTGATCTTTGACCTCTTTCGGCTGCCGTGTTTCAGGACTCTCTTCATTCCCTGATGGCCACGTTAAGCGCCTCCAACCCTTTCTTTGTGCGCTGCATCAAACCAAACATGGACAAGGTAAATCATGCAAATTTAATTGCACGTGCACACTGAAATGTCTGTAACCCAGCCAGGTTGTGTCAAGGTCGCATGTGAAATTAAGCCTCCTTGGTGCTATTCATAGCTCCGATTGCTCAGAGATAATATGCGCTTGTGCTGTTTCTCTGCTCTTGTGATCCCAACAACTAAAACTAGCAATTCATCTCTATTTACTGCAGATATCTATTACCGGTATTCCTTTCCCGTTTTGGTGCAAAGACTCTCATTGTACTTTCTCCAAATGAAGCACTACATACAAACACATTCCTACCACTATAGCGTCTTTGCCAAAGGTGAGAGGTCACTGCTGGCTGCCCCAGCTGCGGTTGATGCTCCACTGATCAGGCTGCATCGGTGGAATGTCGAGATAAGACCGCAGCAAGTTTTTTTATTTGTGGTGCAGCCAGCAAGGCGTGCATTTGCCCTCGTCGTCTGCCTTCCAGCTCAAGATGGAACAAGCAGAGGAGTTTTGACTCCTCGTGTCTGACATGCTTGGTCCTCTGACATGCATGCAAATACACCCACGCAGACATGGCAGCAGCGTGTTTGTGTGATTTACATGCACCTGGGGTTCTCAGAAAAGGGACGACAAATCAACATGCTGTCCCCCTCCACCCCCTGTAGCCACCTAAATCCTCTCGCTAAAGAGCAAAGTTCAGAGCTCAGCGGGCTGCATGTTTACATGTGTTTAATCATGAACGCGGACACATGCAAGCGAGCGAGTTTCCACGCCCAGGAGGCGTTAGGCTGCAATTAGACCGACACGTATAAAAATGCCGGGGTGTCGTGCGAGGCTTATCCAGCGCTGTGCACCCTCCGTTTGACAAATGGTGGACCTGAGGGATCAGGCGGCCTGCAAAGCGAAGGTAGCAGACATCACACTGTGATAAGTCATGCCAGAGGATCGTTGGGAACAACGCAGCTGAGGATTCCAGGAAGAAGAAAAAAAGGAAAAGGCCTACCCAGGCTGCCAAATGTCTCAGGTTTCCCACTGATGGTGTTCCCTTTTAGAAACCTGATTGTTAATGTAAAATGATAGAGTTCTCCGTGGTAATTTAACCTTTTTTTAGTCCAGGTTGAGCTTGACTCAGCAGAGGGCCTATTTGAGTAGGTGTGCCTGCAGTGTTTAACCTCCCCCATCTGCAGTGAAGAAGAAAATACCCTACTGTAGTTAAAACGCCAAATGTTTACATCTAATACACTATTAATTTTGAATGTGCATCACTTGCTGTTTTTCACACCATAGATTTAAACTAAGATCATTCAAAGTTAAAAAAATGACAGTTGTAGTCGTTAAAACTGAAAATAACTCTAAGCACAACCAGGCAGAGATGTGTTGTGATTTACTCTCAGCTACCGCCACACCAGATGTTACAGATGTTATCTCAGTATCTGCAAAGTTCACACTTGAAGCCGTTTTTGTTCAAGTTTGATTAACAGCGAATGACAAAAGTTTTGTATATATTGTATAATGTAATTATTGTTCCATATTTAATCTATTGTATTGAAGTTTGGGGGAAAGCATGCAAAACCATCACAAACCCTCTTTTTTATTTTTCAAAAAAGAGCTATAAGAATTATTAGTAGGAAATGCTATGGTCATCCAACAAATAAATTATTTCATTAGTTGAAATTGTTAAAATTTTATGATTTGGTTGACTATAGTATTTTACAAGTCATACAAAATATTACCCCCAAATATTAAATTAAAATTTGTTTTTTTTTAAAGAAGAGAGTCATTATATTCTTAAGGGAATGGACATGTTTGTAAAACCTCCATTTAGAAGTAGTCTGGAGGAGCTGCGTTGTAATTCATGGATTAGGATTGTGGAGTTGACTTGATATCACCATAAAAATTTCTAAAACAATTTATATGTTTAAAAAGGTGATTAAGCTGAAATTATTAGGAAAGTATGGTGCCAAGAGAAGGATGCCTAATATTTTTGTTTTCACATTGGAGATGTTCAAGCCTAAGTTGTTGTTTGTTTAAAGTTAATATTATTATTATTTTAAATAAGGGGCAGATATTATAAGAATTTTCTTCTTCTTTCTGCACCCTTTTCATTCAACGGTTTTTTTTTGTTTGTTGATGAATTTGTTTTGTTTATTATGTTTCTTTTAAATGAATGAATAAATGAATTTTTAAAAGTTAAAATTAACTGTGGCAACCATCTTGGATTTGGTTGACTCCAAAAGTTAATCCAACATACATGTCCATTCAATGATTATTTCATGATTAAAGGCAACATTTTAAACAAAGATGTTTAGTTATTTGTGCTTGAAGTCAAAAGAGTTTTATTAAAATGTGTTTTCTGGTAAGATTTCTATAAACATAACATAAATAAGTAAAGTTTTGATTTATTGATTTTTGTTTGTCTCTGACAGAAGGCCAATCAGTTTAACCCAGACGTTGTTCTGAACCAGTTGAGATATTCTGGGATGCTGGAAACTGTGAAGATACGCAAGGCAGGATTCCCAGTCCGCAGACCCTTTAAGGACTTCTACAGCAGGTATAAACTCAAATATTTAGCGAATACTAAGGCTTTAGGTAATTTCTTCTCCTTGGTCCTCCGTGTTTTGACATTTTGTCAACAAAATAGGTTCAAAGCTGTTGTTTCAGGTTTATCCTAAACTGAATACATCTTGAGACATCTACCAAGAGTTATATGATTAAAAAAAATCATTTG
Organism: Garcialebias charrua; assembly: GCA_038048925.1. NCBI lineage: Eukaryota > Metazoa > Chordata > Actinopteri > Cyprinodontiformes > Rivulidae > Garcialebias > Garcialebias charrua. The sequence goes on along the minus strand of JBBPBX010001691.1, from coordinate 34,282 downwards.
TTTTGCTTATTTTCGCTTGTAACCAATATATAAGGTATGCAGTTGAAATTTATGTTGACAAAAGTCACATTTCTGAATCCTTTTATTAAATATTATTCATAGACGTATTAATGTAGCTTTTTCTGTCGTATCTGTGCGTTTCCTCAGGTACAAGATGATCCTAAAAAACAAAATCCACTCGGACGATGAGAAGTATCGCTGCTCAGAGCTTCTCGCACTTCATGACAAAACCAAGAGCGAGTGGCAGCTGGGGAAGACAAAGGTGCAAAACACATTTACAGACGCACACGTGTGCACGCCCAGTCTTGTTTTTGTCACATTGGAGTGACTTATTGTGTTAAGTCTCTTCTGTGCGCTCAGGCCCAACCCTCAAAGTGATAGTTTAGATCTCAGTAAGCAGTTTGAGGGGGGAAAGTTAGAAACAAACATCTAACCTGTTGCAGATAGTTTAAATCTGAATGAATTAAAAGGCTAACAGATAGTCGGAGGAGCAGGTCCAAAACTGGAAGGAACTGCTCTTGTCTAAGAGCAACTTCAGTCTTCTATTATTCAAGCTAGTTCATGAAGACACATGTTGTAAAATTTTACATCCTGGCACTTTTGAACTACACGATTATACTAGTAGAAATATTCTGATAGTCCTGCTCCAAGTGCTTACACAATGTTGCCTAGTTAGCACTTTGTCACTACCGGTATATACTGTACTTGGAAACAAGTATCGTTATTCTTCTGAATGAGCAGTGCGTGCTGCTGTAGGCCCCTCCCACACCCCAAAGCCCGCACATGGGGGCGGACCTCACACAGCCCCCACCCCCCACCCCCACCAGCTGCAGTCAGAGCATGTCCAGTCCAGACTGCAAAATAAATCCTGCAAACCCTCCTGCTGACTGATCCTGTCCTGATCCACAGACTTATACTACACATAAACAGTGAATAAGAATTTTAAAACAAACCAGACTGAGGAAATCTACACTAAATTAAATAAAAAAAATTAAATAAACTACCGTAACATAAAAAAAAAAAATTCAACCTTTATGCCTAGCCTCATCGAGCCACGAGTACTCAATTGCAAGAGGGACCTGTTAAAATGGGTTGGGTTAGAATAGCCCAAGTAACTCAAGTGCCTCTTTTAGGCGACTTTTGCCGCTCCCAAACCAAAATTAAAAAAACGTGTTGGAAATGTGGAATTATTAAAACACGGCCTGACAAAAAAAAAAGTTCAACATATTTAAGAGGAGTTTTACATCATTCCTCACTCCTAAAGCATTTGTTACGATAAAATAAAGAGGACCATTGTGCAAATTTTATGATGTCATTCAGTGACTTAGTGTTAAAAAAGCTTTTTATCAATAATTTTTTTTCAGCTCAGGCTTACTGTTAGTCCATCAAACCAGTCAAATCAAACTCTGTTTCTCCCAAATCAGGCTGTTCGAAGATCTATCTAAAACAGGTGAGATTTTTATTGCTCATGAGAGTCACATTTCAAACGATCTGAACTTACCATTTACTTTAACTTTTATAGCTAACTTTGTCAAAATTATAAAATAAAATAAAAAACTGTAAACTGCACTCATCATTATCAGTCAGCAGCGTGTTCCACAACATCCTTATTTAGCTTTTTATATACCGTATTTTCTGGAATATAGGTCGCACCTGAGTATAGGTCGCACCTATGTCAAAATGTGGACCGTGTTTAGCTCTGCTGCAAATGTCTCTTCCACAGGAGCGCACAGCAAGGCTTTTAAGCTGATTAACACTTAAAAACTATTAATTGTTTGATAAAAATTATAGCAAATATGGGTCTGAGCTGAACTTTTCTTTAATAAATAAATAATTTTAGCAGGATAAACACCTAAAAAATATATTTGTTAGCTGACATTATTGTAAGAGTGTGTCTCAGTTTAATTGTTGTTAATAAATGATTACAAATCAGCAGTGGTGGGCACCAGACAGCTAGGGAGCGCTAAAGCGCTAATCCGCTAATAGCGGACCTAAACAACTTGTTAGCACTATAGCGGATTGACTAACTTTTATAATTCATAAGTGGATTTGCGCTATTTTTATTTAAAATGCAGTACCGCTAATAACTAATTATCTATCAGTAAAAACAAAAAAACTTATTTACGGGCTCTTAAATCAACCGGACGACTGCTCACGGACCATATCCGGTCAGCGCCGGATGTGGTCCGTGAAAAAAGCGGTCCCCGCCCTAAGGGGGGCTAGAGAGAGCGCTCTCTCTATAGCAGTTAGCAGCCAGTGTGTTACTCTGCAGCCTTATTGCTTGTTTTCGAAGAGTCAGACGAAGAGTTTTTAACATGGAGGGTGAACTTATGGATGTTTCTCAGCGGCCTACGCGACGCGTCAGCGCCTCATTTGCCCTGCTTCAAAATGGCGACGGCCACAGAAGCAAAGGACTTTACAAGAAAACACGGTAAAAACAATTATTTCTTTGCTGAGAAAAAATATATTTCTTAGCTGACTTTATAGCACAAGGTTTTTCTGAGCTTAACCGTTTCACGAAATGGTCAAATCTGCTGGATTAAAAAAAGTAGTTCGCCATTTGCACGTTAGCGCGTTAGCATTAGCTTCCGCTAGCTTTGCTAATACATAAGCGCTTTTGAAATTGCGGACCTAAATAAATTAATAAGCGCTTTAGAAATAGCGGAACTAATTTTTGGATTAGCGCTGCCCAGCACTAAATAGGTCGCACCTTAATATAGGTCGCAGGGCACGCAAAAATGATAAAAAGCTGCGACCTATATTCCGGAAAATACGGGTAACACAGTTTTTCCATTATGTACTAGTTTGATGCAATGATTTGAGAAATTCCTGATCTTTTGTGGCCAAACATTGATCAAAAAGTCCCATCAGAAGCTGTGAGCGTGTACTACAACCGCTCTGACTCATGTCCCAAAGATTTGTGGTCAAGTTGTTGACAATCGCTCAGCTTCCCCTAAAACCCCGTCACCGTTACTGTAACCCAGCACCGGGGTGTACAGTAATCTTTATTGTAGCTGGAGCACTCGCTGGCTGAGTTGTTCATTAAACTAACTGCACTCAGAGCGGGAGACGTGCGGGCGAGGCTGCACATCTGACGAGCTGCAGCTGTGCAGCGTTGAGGAAGAGTCGTTTAAAAAAGTCCAGCAAGACGTATCAGTGTGGAGCTCATCGGCCTCCTCTGTTCAAACAAACATCAAAACCCGAGCTTTGTTCCACTCGGCGCGTTAAAAAATGTCATTGTAAAGCAGAAAGAAAGGGTATAAAGTTCTTTTGAGATGGTCTGACCTCCCTCCCGTTCCTTCCTGCTCCCAGTTGTGGTTCCTGTGAGACTTCTCAGATTTGCTGGTTCCAGTTCGGACACTTTTGTTGTTATCTGAGTGCTGAAATATACGCCGAGACAAACATAAAAAGAAATGCTTGATGTGTGCATGTGTGTACATGGGGCATGACCACTGAATGTGCACACACACACACACATGGCATGGACATCCGAGGTCACTTGGTGGGTTGACCTTTGGCTGGCTCGGTGTGCACACTAAAAGAAAGAGGAAAGGTTTTCAGAGCATACAGTATTCTTTTTTATTGGAGGGGGTAGGAAAAGGGTCTACGTTTCCTTTGTGGTGTAATTATATATATGCACTGATTGTGTGCAGGGGAAGTGTGTGGCCAGGATTAAGGTGATGTTTTTCAAATACAGTGTGTGTGTGTGTGTGTGTGTGTGTGTGTTTGTGAGCCGTTTGTTTTACAGACAAGGGTAGGATGTGGACGGAGAGGAAGCTTCCTCCTCCTGCAGACTTTTTTTACAGTGGCAGCTGTGGGACCCTTTGATTATTCGTGGGACATCTGGGACACGGACGCAGCAGCGTTTGAGACGCTGCAGCNGGCGCGTTAAAAAATGTCATTGTAAAGCAGAAAGAAAGGGTATAAAGTTCTTTTGAGATGGTCTGACCTCCCTCCCGTTCCTTCCTGCTCCCAGTTGTGGTTCCTGTGAGACTTCTCAGATTTGCTGGTTCCAGTTCGGACACTTTTGTTGTTATCTGAGTGCTGAAATATACGCCGAGACAAACATAAAAAGAAATGCTTGATGTGTGCATGTGTGTACATGGGGCATGACCACTGAATGTGCACACACACACACACATGGCATGGACATCTGAGGTCACTTGGTGGGTTGACCTTTGACCTTTGGCTGGCTCGGTGTGCACACTAAAAGAAAGAGGAAAGGTTTTCAGAGCATACAGTATTCTTTTTTATTGGAGGGGGTAGGAAAAGGGTCTACGTTTCCTTTGTGGTGTAATTATATATATGCACTGATTGTGTGCAGGGGAAGTGTGTGGCCAGGATTAAGGTGATGTTTTTCAAATACAGTGTGTGTGTGTGTGTGTTTGTGAGCCGTTTGTTTTACAGACAAGGGTAGGATGTGGACGGAGAGGAAGCTTCCTCCTCCTGCAGACTTTTTTTACAGTGGCAGCTGTGGGACCCTTTGATTATTCGTGGGACATCTGGGACACGGACGCAGCAGCGTTTGAGACGCTGCAGCCCCAGACACGGTCACACAAGCTGCTCTACGCCGAGCAGTAGGGTTGGACAAAAAGTTTCCAGGAGGGAGGGAAGGGTTAACTCCACTCTTTTTCTCCCCTACCTTCCTTCCATGAGAGCAACAAGAGGTGTGGCTTTCCATCTGGACACCAGCCACTGTCCCTCCCCTTCACATCCCTCCATCATCCCTCCCTGCTCGCCCTGTGCCTCTCTGCCCGTGCACGTCAGTGGAGAGCAGCAGAGGGCTCGGGCACGATGTGTCTCTGCAGCAGCAGCATCAGCAGAACAGACTCACTCTTCTTGTGTGTTCTGTTCTGCAGGCAGGGAGGGGGGGCGGCTCTATAGCCTCAGCTGCACCACAGCCTCCTCCTCTGCAGGGGCCAACAGGGAGCTGCCAGCAGAAAACAGGGGCCCTTCTCAACTCTGGGGCCTGGTTTTTATTATTTTTTTTACAGCCATACCAAGAGGAGGAACTAACCCATCCTGTTGCACCCCCTCTCCCTTTTCCCCCACCTTCCTCCCCATCTCTGTACCTCCTCCCTCATCGGGCTCGACCTGCAGGTGTTCTTGAAGGAGGCGCTGGAGCACAGGCTGGAGAAGGAGAGGGGAGAGGTGCGGCGCAGGGCTGGCATGGTGATCCGCGCCCACATCCTCAGCTATGTGGCAAGGTGAGTGTGAGTGTGTGTGTGTGTGTGTGTGTGTGTGTGTGTGTGTGTGTGTGTGTGTGTGAGTGGCAGTGACAGTTGTCTGTGTTTGTTTTGGTGGTGGAGGTGTTGTGTGTATCCTTGGGGTGGGGGCTGTGGGATTACAGCTGCTTTGCAGATTTTCCTTTTTGGTCTGCGTGCACGTGCACTGCTGCTGCTGAATCACTGGTTTTCACTTTAAACACTGACAAGCTCAATCCTCAGAGCCTTTAGGAATGTTTTTGCTTATGTTAGCAAAATATATCTCACAGAAAGTAATCGTCGTATGGCATCTACAGCTGAATAACTCTTGGACTCAACAGCAGCAGTGGAAGTAGCTAAAGCTGATCTGCAGCCCACTCTTTAACTCAGGGGGCTGCAACCTTTGCAATCAAAAGAGCCATTTTACGCCTTCGTTCATTCTATTAAAAGTGTTCAGAGCCACAACATGCTGCAACTGTGGTTATCAACTGGTGGCCCATGGGCCACTTTAGGTTTGTTGGAAGGGGCTTTTGTGGCCACTAGGGGTGACATTATAAAATAAAACAACTACTGTAATAATTTATATTTTTACAATTTAAGACAAATGAAAAAAAAAAAACCAGATTGCTTTTAAAGAAAAGGTTTGTTAATTAATAAAAACTATGAACTATACAAACCTACCAGTAGGTATTTTTTTATTGTGGAAAAATGAATTACCTGTAAGTATAGCAATAAAGCATAAAGTTAAAGTTTTACTCCTTATACTTGTTCCAATATCCACATAATTGCAAATGAAATGACATAAAAACTGCTAAAACTACCCGTATTCTCCAGCCTATAAGTCGCACCGGAGTATAAGTCGCACCAGTCCAATTATGTCCAATGAAGTGGAAAAATCCATGTATAAGTCGCACCTCACGGCACAAAACGAGCACGCGCAGCAACAACAGACCTGCATCTCTTTGATCTTTAAAGATAAACACATAAAAATATATTCTTGTTAGCTGACATTACAGTAAAAGTGTGTCTCAGTTTAACTTTTCTTGATAAATGCACTTTGACGGTTAAAAACCGTTAAATTAAGTGACCATTTTTTTGACCAAAGTGGAAAAAACCCAAAAAATCCACGTATAAGTCGCACCGGCCTATAAGTCGCAGGGCTTAGAAATGTATGCAAAAAGGTGCGACTTATAGGCCGGAGAATACGGTAGTCATTTTTTGTTGTTTGTATAACAACCAATTCAGTTTTGGTCAAAGCTTGAAAGAGCCGCTGCAGAGGGACCAAAGAGCCGCATGTGGCTCCAGAGCCGCAGGTTGCAGACCACTGCTTTAACTGATTACACACAATTTTTGCCAATAATCTTTGCAATCAACCGGATGGATTTTAACGACACAACGATTTAATTTGAGTCTACCGAAAACTTCTCAGGTGAAATCAAACCGTTGTGATTATTTTTAAAGGGAGATTCAAACGACTTAACAACTTCCAGTGGTTGCTTGTTGACTGTTTTTGCCGTTTGACACAAATCACAGGACACTTGACGTACTCCCGCGTAATCTAATGGAGTAAACGTACTTCTGCACGATCTTATCGCTTCAAATGAACACGGAGCTTTTGGTTTACTGTACACCAGAAAAACTGGAGCGTTGTGTAAAATGTAAATAAAAAGAGAGCCATGGTTTGCAAAACACAAATCTGTTTCACAGTGGAGCAGAGTGAACATATCTGGAACTAACAAAATTAAGTGCTTTTATTAATAAGGTAATTTGGAATTTGATGACATCAACGCAACACAACTAACTTGGTTAAATGGTAGCAGGTCAGTAAGAGGACTCCAATTCAATTCATCCAGCCATTGTCTTTACCTGCTTCTTCCTTTTGGGGTTGCGGGGGTCACTGTTGCCCATGTCCGGCCATCACTGTGTGAGAGGGGGGGTGGACAGATCTCCAGTCCATCACACTCACACCTAGAGACAATTTAGAGTTACCCATCAGCCTAACATGCATGTTTTTGGTCTGTGGGAGGAAACCGGAATACCCGGAGAAAACACACACATGCACGAAGAGAACATGCAAACTCCACCCAGAAAGGCCTCCCGAACCGGGAATTGAACCAGGGCAACCTGCTCGCTGAGAGGCAGCAGCTCTACCAACTGCACCACCGTGCTGCCCTCAGTTCAACATGTCAGCCTCACGGACAGAAACTGGAAGTTGGTTCCACAAGAGAGGAGCCTGATAACTGAAAGATCTTCCTCCATTCTGCTTTTGTAAACTCTAGGAACCACAAGTAAACCTGCAGTCTGAGAGTGAAGTGCTCTGTTAGGAAAATATAGAACAATAAGATCTGTAATACAAGATGGAGCTAGGTTGTTGGGGGCTTTGTAGGTTAGTACTGGTAGTAGGGTTTTGAATTCTATTCTGAATTTGACAGGGAGCCACTGGAGCGAAACTAAAACTGGAGAGATATGATCTGGATATAAAAAAAGAACTTTCTAGAGAGGCTGAATCTCTCAGAAGTAAAGATGTGCAGCAGGGGTTCACCAGTCTGCATAAAACTGCATCTAAAAATGGAAGAGTTTCAGAAAAGACGCCAAAATGGTTTGATCCCGTTTGTCTCTTGACTATTATTATTGAGGATACTCCATTCCCGACAGGACACAATCATCTGTGAACATGAACGCAGATTTAAATTACTGCTGTGTTTTCAGAAGTGCCGCTGACACACATTTCTTCCACAGTCACTGGTTGACTTTAAAAGCAGCATAAAGACTTTTCTTTGTAAGCAAGCCTATTCTGCCTCCACATGATTTTATCTTTGATCTTAGCTGATATCATTATTGATTTTACTTGATTTTATCACTTGTTTTATTTTATTTATTTTTTAAGCAAGCCTAATCTGCATCCACATGATTTTATCTTTGATCTTAGTCGATATTATTATTGATTTTATTTGATTTTATCACTTGTTTTATTTTGATCTTTGCTTTGTTGCACTTTGTAGCACTTTGAGATTTTTATTAATGAAAAGTGCATTATAAATGGAATTCATTATTATTATTATTATTATTATTATTATTAGAGCATGCATCTTTTCCACCTGATCAACAAGTCCCCCACTCTCTCTCTCTCTCTGCTCTGCCTGCCAGACTGAACATTCCTCCTGATGCTAGTTAAACATCTGCACATGCAGACTCCCCCAGGCGTTTAATCTAACTGTACTCCACCTGTATGCAGTCATATATAAGGTTACATACAGTCCTCGGAAAAGCTCCGCTGGGAGACTATAATGGGCCTGACGACAGCACTCAGGTTGTGGGTTTCCTTCCCCTCTGGGTCGCTCATATATTGAAGGCAGAACCTCGGGAAGTTCCCTAAAGACACAAGTAAAGCCTTTGTGTTATTACATGTAACAATATATCAGCTCGGAGTCGTCAGTCCAGTCGAAGCAGCGATTCCTGTGGAAGACGGGTCAGGAGAAAGGTCAGAACCGCGTGTGTGGTCCTTAGAAAGACGTGTTTATAAGTGTGTGTATTTAATGCATGTGCTGTGTGTGGGTGTTGGGGCTAAACACAACAGCCCACGCCACCACGAAGGGACGGCACAAGATGGTGCGACTCTAAACACGGCACCGCTCACTTTGCACAGGCTTTTCATTCAGCAGGCGACCGTGTAAAGACTTCACGGTGTGTTTATGGTGCAGCAGAAGTAAACATGTGTCGTCGTCCCCCATCAGGAAACAATACAAGAGGGTTCTGTCCAGCGTGGTCACCATCCAGAAGAACTACCGCGCTCACTTTTGGAGACGCGCCTTCCTGCGCCTGCGCCTGGCCGCCGTCGTCCTGCAGAGACACCGCCGGGGCCAGCTCGCCAGGTCCCTCTGTCGCACGCTCAGGGAGGAGAGGCAGCAACGAGAGGAGGAGGAGGAGAGGAAGAGGAGAGAGGAGGAGGAGAGGCAGCGACTAGAGGAGGAGGAGAGGATGGAGGAAAGAAGGATGAAGGAACAGGAGGAGAGGAGGTTGAGGGAAGAGGAGGAGCAGAGGCTGATCAGGGAGAAAGAAGAGGAGCAGAAATCGGCAGCTGAAGAAGATAAAATGAGGTGAAGTATTTTATTTATTTATTTATTTATTTATTTTATTCATTTTAAATATAAAACACAAAAAGACAATTACAAAGTATATGAAGAAAAAGAAAAAAAAACAGATTTAAAATGAAAG
>JBBPBX010001691.1:0-15954 GCA_038048925.1 Garcialebias charrua | reverse complement strand
CCCCAGAAACCATCTTGGCTACAGCAAACTGGTTGGTCCACATAAGTTGCTTACTTGGTGGGTTAACTTCAGTGTGCTTTGGACTACTCTGACTGAGGAAGCCCTCTGGAGTGAGGGTGAAACGTTTCTGCTAAAAAGAAACTGTCCAGATGAACTGATTGAGAATGAGCGGATTTGATACCTGGACTATTGAGAATTAACTTTCTTGTCGTGATAATGCTCTGAAATATCACGATACAGTATAATTTTTTAGCCATATCGCCCACCCCTAGTCAGAGGTGCGTCTCAACTTTGAGTTGGTTTTACTAGAACAAGAAGTCAGCTTCAGATAGAAGTCAACATGTTAATGTCTTTTTTATTTTTTATTTAAGGTTGGCTGCATAAAGAGATGAAGTCTGGAGCCAAGAGCACGTCTCTGAAGCTGAAGAAGCGCTGGTTTGTTCTCACCACAAACTCCCTCGATTACTACAAGTCGTCTGAGCGCAACGCCACAAAACTGGGAACGCTGGTCCTGAACAGCCTCTGCTCCGTGATGCAGCCCGATGAGAAAACCTTCAAGGACACGGGTCAGTTTAACGTCCTTCAGTCACACTCGTCTGCAAAAAATCGGTTAATGTTGTATAGAAGCGTCCTAACTTCACCAAGGCGTTTATTTTGATGTCATTTTTGTCCTTTTTCTCCCAGGTTACTGGAATATAGTTATCTATGGGCGTAAACACTCGTACCGGCTTCACACGAAACTGCTGAATGAAGCCATGCGGTGGGCGAACGCCATTCAGGGAGTAATAGACAACAAAGTTCCCATTGAAACACCAACACAGCAACTCATCAGAGACATCAAGGTGATAAGGCGACGCTGTGTGGACATCTGGATTTGTAAAGTTTCTGTGTTTTTAATGATTTGTGCAGCGTGTTTTTCATGATTACTTATGCCAAATGTTTCAATAACATGAGGACATTGACATTATTGTGACCTAAATTCTTTTTAGTCATGCAAACCTATGGCAGGGACCCACACTGTGGTAAAGTGAGGTACACTGACCGTGTGCTGTGATGTGTGAAAACTTTCTACGCTTTTTCAGCCATTTCTATGGTTTGTACTGCAGTGACACTGTGTCAGGTTTCCCTGTTTTTTAATGTTTTTTTGCAAAGTATGCAAACATCATCTGCATACTATTCCCTATTTCTATATTATAGTGTTCAACTTAAACAGAAGAGTGGTGCTCTGACTTCTGTTTAATTATAACTTTTTTCAAATACAACTTTATTTATAAATCTTTTCTATTTTAATGCACTAAGATCTCAGTGCCTTCAAAACATTGTTATCCTTGAAATCTTCTTCAGTAAACTTCCTCTATGTATGCCTTCTTATGCCCTTTTATTTAGCCTTTTAGCTAGCTTCTATCAGTTTTCAGCTCGTTTTGTTCCTTTTAGCTTTTAGAAATCATTCTGCTTGTTTAATGGTTTCAACAACGCAGTTCTAGTTCAGAAAACGTCAGCAAAGTCATTCAATATTCAGCATTCACGCTGCATTTTTCCCCAGAAAAGGCTTTTTTTAAATACAAAAACTCAATAGAAATTCATTTCCCCCTCTTTAAAGAAATAAAAAACTACTTTTCTAAAATATCAATAGTCTAAGATCACCAATATTTGTCTGCAGGAGAGCAGCCTGAATGTGGAGGCCGTGGAACAGACGTACTGGAGGAACCCCATCCTGCGATATACCCAGCATCCTTTGCACTCCCCACTTCTACCTCTGCCTTATGGAGACGTCAGCGTCCACTGTGAGTGCTTTGGCCGGCTGCAAACTACTGCTGCTCCTGATATAGTCGCTCCTTTAAGGGTACTGGATGGCATGGTAGAGGTTTAAACTATTTTCCGACTTGTTCTCAGGCGGTTTCAGTGATTTGTTCAACAGAAATGTGTCTTTTTAATGCAAGACTGCCTGAAATGTACATGGTCATACATATCTAACGAACATCTGTGTGTCAGTCAATCTGGTTTTGTTTTATTTGTTTACATTCTTTACAACATTTCAGCTATTTGAATACAAGATTATAATTTTATACATGCTTTTTTGAGAGTATTTCTTTTTTCAGTTACTTGAGTCTGTTGGAATATCTTTTAGCGTATTTTCCGCCGTACACGTTGCACCGCCCTATAAGTCGCATCAGTCCAAATATGTCTAAGAAAGTGGAAAAATCCATACATAGGTCGCTTCGCCGTATACGTCACATCTGTTATGCGTCACAGCTGACGCGCCACGTTTTGTTACGCGTCATCGTTGACAACCCGGAAACGTGGGCCGGTGTTGTGCCAAAAATCGATTGGCTGCCAAATGGCGGTCGCAGGAGCGTGCACAGGAGGATTTTAACAAGAATTTAACAAGATTAACACTTACCATACCATACCATTTTATTTATAAAGCACTTTAAACAGGAACAAGTCCACACCAAAGTGCTGGACAAACAAACACGCAACAGGCAACACAGACAATGAAGTACAACACGAAAAACATAAAAACATTGCAGATCATAAATCAAACGATCCAATACAAATCAGCTGGCATTGAAAGCGATGGAGTAGTAGTGAGTTTTTAACCGGGATTTGAAAACCGAGAGGGAGGGGGCCTGTTTGATGAGCAGCGGTAACTCGTTCCAGAGTCTTGGGCCTGCTACAGAGAACGCCCTGTCACCCCTGCGCTTAAGGCGAGTTTCTGGAACTATTAAGAGTACCTGATCCTCTGACCTCAAAGCACGTGGAGGGACATATGGGTGTATCAGATCCGAGAGATAGGCGGGGGCGAGACTGTTCAGCGATTTGTAGACATACATGAGAATTTTGAATTGGATTCGAAGATGAACCGGTAGCCAGTGAAGGGAGGCCAAGACTGGCCAACACTTAAAACTATTATTTGTTTGCTCAAAATTATAGTAAGGTGTGTCTCATTCTAACTTTTGCTTAGTAAATGCACTTTGATGGTCAAATCAGCTGCATTTCAAAAGCTGATTTGCGGCTGCGGGAATGCGCAGAAGGATGAGTTGCTGTGCATTTCTTCAAAATTTAACAAGATAAGCACCTAAAAACAATTATTTGTTTGCTCGACTTTATAGCAAAGGTGTGTCTCAGTTGAACTCTTACTTAATAAATACACTTTAATGGTCAAGTTATCTGCATTTCGCCGGGGCGGCACAGCGAAACAAAGCTGATTTGAAGGTTGCTCCAGACGAGCTGGATGAAGGTGAGGGTGTATGGCAAGCTGATTGTGTCATTAATAGCCACTTTATATCTATCACATGACACAACGGCATGCCATACTGCTCAACTGCTATCTAGCGGCTGAAAATGGTCATGTTCAATATTTTCAGTCAGAATGAATGAAAACAGTCATATCTCAGCCAAAAATTGGTTTATAAATATGGGAAATATTGAAAAAATCCATAAATCTGTCGCTTTGGCCTATAAGTCGCAGGGCTTGCAAATTATGCACAAAAAAAGTGAATTATACAGCAAAAAATACGATAACTTAGATTGTGCCAGCAATTAAACTCTTTTACCATAAAGTGTCAATTTAGCTGTTTCTCTCTCCAACAGTGCAAAAGGAAAAGGGTTATACGAGTCTGCAGGACGAGGCGGTGAAGATTTTCAACTCCCTGCAGGAGATGGAGGCCGTGTCCGATCCCGTGCCCATCATCCAGGGAATCCTGCAGACCTGCCAAGACTTGAGGCCACTACGGGACGAGGTTTACTGTCAGCTCATCAAGCAAACCAACCACGTCCCGCACCCCAACAGCCCCGCCAATCGTGCCCACTGGCATCTCCTGGCATGCATGAGCTGCACCTTCCTGCCAAGCCGAGGAATCCTGCGCTACCTCAAGTTCCACCTGAAAAGGTCCAGAATCTGTTTGGGCACAGAAACAAAGCCCTGAAAGATGAACGTTTTGCTTTAAACGTGTGTTTCTCTGCAGGATTAAGGAGCTGTTCCCCGGAACAGATATTGAAATGTTTGCCCACTTCATCGGGGAGTCTCTTAAGAAGACAAAGACGAGGGAGTTTGTTCCTTCCCAAGAGGAGATCATGGCACTTCTTACCAGGCAGGAAATGACCACCACAGTCTACTGCCATGGAGGAGGCTCCTGCAAGATCTCCATCAACTCCAACACCACTGCTGGAGAGGTGAACCGCCTGAAGGCCTCTGTGTAGAAAAATCTTTTCTCACACATTTGGTTTTGTACTTGAGAAGAAAACGCCACAGCGGTGCCGGCTGAACACGTGTTTGTAATCTTGGTCAGGTCGTGGAGAAGCTGATCCGAGGTCTGGCCATGGAGGACAGCAGGAACATGTTTGCTCTCTTTGAGCATAACAGCGCTGTCGACAAAGCCGTGGAAAGTAGAGTCATTGTGGCTGATGTGTTGGCCAAGTTCGAAAGGTATGATTTATATTCACTCGTAAGTCGTAACCGCACGAGTCATTAGTTGAATCGTAAATCTTGATTCTGACATCTCAGTTTGGGTGTGATTCAAACACCTTTAGATGTACACGGTTATGTTTGGACGATGATAATGACATGAGGATAGTGTTAGAGAATTAGACAACATCAGAAGCCTGAGTGACAGATTTATGTCCCCCCCCCGCCCATCTCAGACTGGCTGGCAGTGAGGAAGCTCGGGACGAAGGCCGATGGAAGCTGTATTTCAAACTCTACTGTTTCTTGGATGTGGAAAGCATGCCTAAGGAAGGAGTGGAGTTTGCGTTCATGTTTGAGCAGGTTTGTTGAACTTATTTTCAATTACCGGTATTTGTCTTTCATTTCATTTCATTTCATGTCTTTTAATTATTTCAATTACTTGTCCTAAATGCTGATAAAACCAAAGGGATGTTTTTTTCAAATAGGAAGGCGGTTCCAGCAGATCTTCCTCTGATTTTATCTTCAAATGGTGTCCCTATTGAGTTTGTTGATTCCTATAAATATCTGGGTATCCTGGTCGATTCACATCTCCACGTGGAAAACCTAGTGAAGAAACTGAAAGTTAAACTGGGTTTCTTTTTCAGAAACAGATCATGTCTATCACTGAATGTTAGGAAACGCCTTGTATCTGTGACTTTCCTTCCCTCCATTGATTACGGTGACATTCTCTACATGAATGCTCCTACAAGCACCCTGCGGATGTTGGATGTTGTCTATCATGGTGCACTAAGATTCATAACTGGTTGTGATTATCGTACCCACCACTGCACCCTGTATTCACTGGTTAACTGGACATCATTAACCTCACGCAGACTCTTCCACTGGTACATTTTCATCTTTAAATCACTTCTTGGTCTGCTGCCCTCATACATCTCCTCCTACATGTCTTTGCGTGAGTGCAGCTACAGCGTGCGCTCTCAGGACATGATTACCTGCAGTGTTCCATCAGTGAGGACTGAACTTGGAAAAAGGGCCTTCTCCTATTCCGCTCCTGCTTCATGGAATATCTTACAAAAAGATCTGAAGCTCTCGGCCTTGACGTCTCTAAATGGTTTTAAGAATCTGTTGGAATCCTGGCAAAAACCAATGCAGACATGTTCCTGTTTTTGATTTTCTACATCTACCTTATAATGTTTTGATATATTTAGTTTTAATTTGTAAAAAATAAAAATAAATCTGTATTTCTCTCTTATGTTTGTCTATTGTTGATTGTTTAAGGAAAATCTACTGTTGCTGTTGTCATCATTCTTTAGTTTGTAGCAGGTCGCTCTTGTAAATGAGTCCTCGAGGCTAACCTGACGAAATAAAGGTTGAATGAATTTGAAGCATTTAAGTAGATTTAAATAATAAATTTCTTTCTTCCCTTTTCTTTCTTTTTCCTTTATCAGGCCCATGAGAGTTTGACCCGAGGTCACTTCCCTGCTCGTGAAGAGACCCTGCAGCACCTGGCAGCTCTGCGCCTGCAGTTCCTGTTCGGGGACAAAGCCCGGGTCACGTGGAGCCTGGAGAGCGTCTACCCCGTGGGGCGCCTGCGCAATCGGATCCTACAGTTCACAAAAGCAGGCGGGGCGTCGGGGTCGGGTCAGACCCTGGAGCGGCGGAGGACCAGCTTCCTGGACAGCACGCTGCGCCGGGGGCTGAAGACGGGCTCCATGAAGAAGCAGCGCATGGAGGAGGAGCAGATGCTGGAGATGTGGATCAAGGAGGAGATGTCCGCCACCAGGGCGAGCGTTGTGGAGAAGTGGTCCCGCCTCAAGGGGTTGGATCAGCACCAGGCCATGCTGAAATACATGACCATCATCAAGGAGTGGCCTGGATATGGATCCACGCTGTTCGACGTCGAGGTGCGCCTTCTACATCTCAGAGCAGGACGTTTTTCTACAGCCGTGTGATGAGTCTCACGTTTGTCTCTACAGTGCAAAGAAGGAGGGTTCCCTCATGACCTGTGGCTGAGCGTGAGCGCTGAGAACGTGTCCGTCTACAAAAGAGGAGAGCCCAAGCCTCTGGAGACCTTCCCGTACGAGCACATCATCTTCTTCGGCGCTCCACAGCCGTGCACTTACAAGATCACCGTGGACGAGAGAGAAATGTTCTTTGAGACACCAGAGGTGGACTTTTTTTTATATTTTCACATCCATACATTACCGTATTTTCCGGAATATAGGTCACACCTGAATATAGGTCGCATTGTCCAATTATTGCCAAAGAATTGGAAAAAAATCCATATATAGGTCGCACCTGAATATAGGTCGCACCTACGTCAAAATGTGGACCGTGTTTAGCTCTGCTGCAAATGTCTCTTCCACAGGAGCGCACAGCAAGGCTTTTAAGAAGATTAACACTTAAAAACAATTAATTGTTTGATAAAAATTATAGCAAATATGTGTCTGAGCTGAACTTTTCTTTAATAAATGAATAATTTTAGCAGGATAAACACCTAAAAAATATATTTGTTAGCTGACATTATTGTAAGAGTGTGTCTCAGTTTAATTTTTGTTAATAAATGATTACAAATCAGCTTATTTTATAAAAAGCCATAATAGGTCGCACCTGAATATAGGTCGCAGGGCATGCAAAAATGATAAAAAGCCGCAACCTATATTCCGGAAAATACGGTAATAGTTTACTTTCCGCTGTGTAAGTGGGATTTATGGTTGTTGTTGTGGTGTTTTGCAGGTTGGAGAGATCACAAAGATCATGAAAGCTTACATAAACATGATCGTGAAGAAGCGCTGCAGCGTCAAGTCCGTGTCCAGTTACGGAACCAACTGGATCAGGTGATGCGTTGGGGGCGTCGCGGTGTGATTTCTGGAGTGGAGGTTTTGACTTGAGCCATGAAGCAACACGAACAATCTCCATCCAGGAGGACGTCTTTCAATACAGAATGGAAAACACGTTTTTTCTTCTTCTTTTTTTTCTGGATCTTCCGAGCGTTGCTTCCTTCTTCATCGTCTCCAAATATGTTCCCTGCTCTATAGTTGGTTACACTGGTCATTTCCACACAGTACTCCACAAAGAAATGTGTATTTTTGTTGTATTACTTTTCAAAGTCTGGTGAAACTTTTGCCACAACTTGAAATGTTTTCACTCCCAAATTACCACCAAAAAAAAAAACCTCCCATGAACATGTACTCAGACGTTATCTCCATAAGTGCTGCACACTGACTGAATTAGCACCTTTAATGTTTTTGTTTTTTTCTGGTAAATATTGCGACCCCTTGTAATGAATGTTCTCCTGAAAGGAGTCCCTCAGGGTAAAAAAAGAAATGTCCCTTTCCTTGCCTTATAGCTACGTGGAGAGCAGATGTGGCCTTGCAGAAGCAGAAGACAAACATGTGTGTAATTCTTTCTCTTTTTTTTTTTATGCATGCCACAAAAACACGTACGTCAGGGGTGTCCAAAGTGCGGCCCACAGGCCATGTGCGGTCCTCTGAGTGGTTTTGTGCGGCCCGTGACTGCAATTTAGGAATTATATCATTTTTGGCCTGCGGGTCTAAAATTTGCAAAAGGTGTCCAACTGCATGGATTTCTTAAGGGTGCCATTTTTGTCATTTTTAGTTTTAACACAAAAGAGGAAATAATCTTCCTAAAATGTGCAATATTAAGTACAAATTGTTTTTTCTTTAATTTACCCAATTTTTTTTATTGCAGTTTTATAGTTTAAAAACAAAAAAACAAGCCACAAACCTTTAACTAATTAAAAAAAGTATTTTATGCATTTTACAAGCAACAGTTTTAATCATTGAGGGATATGAGTACTTTCAATTTGACGGTTTTGGCCCACTGTTAAAAAGCTTGGACACCACCAATCTAAAAAATTTTTTTTAAAATGAAACACTAAACGTTAAAAAAAAACCTCTTTGACTATTAATATTACTATTTAGTAAAATGTTTGTGCTTCTAACCCAGAACCAGCGTGAGCTGAATGTATCTCTATTATAAAACACCCAAATTTTAAGCATGTGTTTTAAAAAACAAGCCAGTCGACGACATTTAATTGAACTTGTGACTAGTTTTGCGTGTGTGTGTGTTTTAGATTTTAGTGGTGTCAGCAACCATGCGAGGGTGAGGTATTTATTTATAAAATAACTCAATGGATTTGAGAAAATGAGATAAATTGCATAGATGCAAGTTTTGTTACTTTTTCAACTTTTTGTGCGTTCAAGGACACAAAATGTTACTCAAGGATGGACAAGCTGTTTTTTCTGGGCTTTTGTGACTTTTAAAAAACTGAAGTGTGGTTTCATTCATTTACTGTTTCCCTGTTATTAAGTCCACCGACCTACCGTTCATAATCAGAGTCATTTGATGTCAGCGTAACAAGCTTAGTACTTACTTACCTCACGTTAAATTTCTGTCTTCCATCGCTCTCCAATCATTCTGGTCAGCTGCCGGCGGCCAAACCAGAGACTCACCTTCCCATCGATGATGACTGTATTTCTGGGATTTCTGACTGTTTTGACGAAGAAAAGTTCAGAAAATGTTTTATATCAGAATAAAAAAATATGCTTTAATAAATTATTGTATTTCAAAAGTTATTGTTGTGATTTCATCTTTTATTGCGTCTTCCAATGAGCAACTTAATGTTGAGACAACCAGCTTTGACAAAATGATGTTTTTATATATAAAACCCTGAGGAAAAAAAATTAATGGTAAGTGTCTATTTGTAAGTTCAATACGAGGGTTTGTTTTCAGGGTTTGGGTGGGCAAAATAATGAATAAAACAAAAGCAATAATAATTAAAGGTGCTATGTGTAACGTTTTGTAGAGCACAGAACTTAGAAATATTTTCAACAGGCAAAGCATTCTGGTCCCTCCCCCTCAGAGCCATATATGGCTCTGCCCCCCTTGCTCTGCTGAAATTCAAATTCAAGCTCTGTTTTTATTGGCTGGTTACAAACTCTGTTTTTATTGGCTGGTTAACGGCGGGTCACTCTGTGTTTTTAGTGTTTTTATAAATGCTGATAGAGCAAGGGGACTATAGTTTTTTTCAGAGATTACTTTGTCTAACATCAGTCTGTCAGTAGATAGTGACAGAGTGAAGAAATATGTAAAAATATATTTTTAGAAAACTTACAGACTGCACTACAAAGTTAGTGCAGCTTTATAACTTCTACAATCCACAGAAAGTCTGATGGGGGAAAAACAGTCACATTTTATTTTATATTTATTTATTTTATCGTAGTAAACAACAGTCATTCCTGAAAAAGCCTAAAAATCCTTATATAGTTTTTTTCATTTAATTTTTTATATACAGTTTACGGTACTTTGTCAAAATTGTTTTAACACTCCTGTAACATTACTGCCCCCTTGTGTTCCTTAGGGGTAAAATCAACCATATTGAAATCCATTATACTGTACAGTACTGTAAATGCATTTTCTTATAGGCCTACATATCTAAAATTATAATGTTGCTTCTTTTCCAGAAACTGTTTTATTCTTCTTTCAGTTTTTATATCAGTCAACTGGAGGAATGAAGAGTGTCACAGCATTTTCAGGCATAAGAATATGTTTAAGCCATCATGAAGACAAAATGTTTATTTTTATTAAAACTTCTGATCCGACTTTTTGCTTTGCAACATCTGGCTCATTCAAAACTCAATGAAATACAACTAATCTGTGCACAAGCTTTGTGATGTTAAAGTTATCATTAACCCTTGATAAAAAAATTGTGTTATTATAAAGAATTAACATATTTAGCAAAACTCACGTTTACATCAAACAAAGGGTGTGTAAATGAATTCTTGTAAAAAGCAGTGAATCAAGAGAAATCCAGCTTCTTCTTTTTTTTACCACAATTATTGTACCACATTTAATTTACTGTCTTGATGTTTGGGGAACAGCGTGTAGAACTATAACAAAGAGCCTATTTTTTGAAGAGAACAGGTGTTTCAACGTGCGTTCATTTATTAATTATTTAACGGCACAATAACAGCTGCAATACACCAAAGATACAATAGATGGCAGCATAACAAAGCTCTCCCATTAACAACCATTGAACAAATTACTGCTTCATATTTCAACACTCCCACTTAATTTTTACAATGGTATTAAAACACAAGATAGTGCTGAAATAAATTTTAACTCAACTTGCACTTGTTAACTTTCCAAAAAAAAAACAAACTACAAAGCAAGACATTCTATCACAGATTTAAATTGGAAAAAGTCCAATTTTTCTTCTAAAATACTCAAACTTCTGTCTTGCAAGAGGCTTTGTCAAGATATCTGCCTTCATGTCATCGGTTGGACAATACTCTAACTTGACTTCACCATTCTGTACACACTCACGAATGTAATGGTAGCGAATGTCTATGTGCTTGGTTCTTGAATGGTCCACTGGATTCTTTGCAATTGCAATGGCTCCTTGGTTGTCCTCCAGAATCACTGTAGGCTTTGTGACCATACCAAGATCATTCAGTAATCTTCTCAGCCAGGTACCTTCTTGAGCTGCTTGACTGAGAGCAACATACTCAGCTTCTGCTGTTGAAAGTGCAACCGTTGCTTGTTTTTTGCTCAGCCAGCTCACTGCTCCTCCACTGAGTAGAAATATGTTGCCTGTTGTTGAACGGCGGTCGTCCTGGTCTCCAGCCCAGTCAGCATCAGAGAAACCAGTCAAATATTTGTCCCCTGAACAGTCATACTTTAGAGCAAGATTAGCAGTGCCCTTTAAGTAGCGAAGAATCCTCTTCACAGCAGTCAGATGTGCAGTATTTGGATTTGCATTGAACTTTGACACTGCACTCACTGCTTGTGCTATGTCTGGTCTTGTTGTCATCGCAGCATACAGTAGACTTCCAACCATGGACTGATATGTGCTTGGATTGACAGGATTACTGACACCATCATCCTTTTTCAGCTTTACACTGATGTCAGCAGGGGTTGCAACAGGATTTGCTTTGTCCATCCCATATTTATGAAGAATCGTTTCAA
Source organism: Garcialebias charrua (assembly GCA_038048925.1). NCBI lineage: Eukaryota > Metazoa > Chordata > Actinopteri > Cyprinodontiformes > Rivulidae > Garcialebias > Garcialebias charrua. The sequence continues at coordinate 4,556 of JBBPBX010001691.1, read as the reverse complement.
TGTACTGTTTCTGATGAAGAAAGATGCAGTTTTTTGTTTTGTCTTGAATAACTGAGACGCCGAGGATGTAGGACAGTTCACCCAAGTCCTTCATTTTGTAGCGTTCTTGGAGAGCCAGTTTTAACTCATCCATTCTTTCAGTTGACTCTGTAATCAGCATCAGATCATCTACATAAACTGCAATTATCTCCAGCTCCTGTGATGACCTCACAAACACACAGGGATCCGAGGTGCTCTGCTTAAATCCAAGATCCATCATGAATTTTGTGAACTCTTTGTTCCAACAACGAGGAGACTGTTTTAGTCCGTAGATTGATTTTTTTAGTTTGCATACAAGATGCTCCTGACCTGGTTTGATGTATCCCTCAGGTTGTTCCATGTAGATTTCTTCTTCCAGGTGTCCATTTAAAAATGCAGTGACAACATCCATTTGATGTACATGTAAGTTATTCTGGATAGCAAAGGACAATAATGTACGAATTGAGCTAAAACGTACCACAGGTGAAAATGTTTCATAGTAATCAGCACCATAAAGCTGTGAGTAACCTTTGGCAACAAGTCTGCACTTGTATCGCTCCACTTCTCCATCACTTTGATGCTTGACTTTGAACACCCATCTTGACCCAATGACCTCTTTGTCCTTTGGTAGTTCCACCAGATCCCATGTTTCATTTTCTTCCAGTGACTGGTATTCCAAATCAGCCGCTTCTTGCCACTTTTTTGCATTTGGACTCTTTAATGCTTCTTTCAGTGTGACTGGTTCCATGACAGAACACACATTAGCACAATGATCAACAGTCACCATATCTGCAAACTCGTCATATCCATATCTCTTTGGAGCCCTTCTGATTCTGCTTCCTCTTTGAACAGTTTCCTCAACAGTGACGTCATCATCAGTTGTTTCGTTTTCTTCTGTGATGGTAATCACCTCTTTCTCTGGACAGGAAACGTCCTCCTTCTGTTTCAAGTCAAAGTCTGATTCATTAAAGATGACATCCTTTCGAATCAGAATTCTTCTTTTTTCTTCATCGAACAGACGATATCCTTTTGCATTGTTTGCATATCCCACAAACCTGAGCTTTACAGCTTTCTTGTCGAGTTTTCGTCTTTCTGCATCTGGAACATGTGCATAAGCAACACAACCAAACACTCTCACATGGCTCATGTCAGGTTTTTTACCAGACCATCTTTGGTAGGGTGTCTCTCGCTTCAGAACAGATGTTGGCAATCTGTTTTGTATGTAGGCTGCTGTTGCTACTGCTTCAGCCCAGTACATGTTTGGTAACTTAGCATGCGACAACATACTTCTAGCTGCTTCAACCAATGTCCTGTTTTTTCTTTCTGCAACTCCATTTTGCTGAGGTGTATGAGGTACAGACTTCTCATGGTGGATACCTTGAGCCTTCAAATATTCTTCAAACTCATTTGAAATGTACTCCCCACCATTATCTGATCTTAGTCTTGCAACTCTGTGTCCACACTCATTTGAGAATGTTCTCTCAAAATCCTTGAATTTGCTTAAGACTTCACTTTTTTGTTTCATGAAGTAAACCTTACAACAGCGAGAAAAGTCATCAATAAAGGTTACAAAGTATTTTGACCCACCTATGGATTCAGTCTGCATGGGTCCACAGACATCACTATGGATCAGTTGCAGCTTACGTTTGGAACGGATTTTTCCCACTGCTTTACATGGCTGTCTTGTGAGCTTGCCTTCCACACAGGCTTCACAGAAAGGAAGTTCTTTGTCTGCAGATAATTTCACTCCATTCACCAGATCTTCTAGTTCCTTTAGTTTGGTGGTGTGACCCAAACGCTGATGCCATAAATTAGCTGTTACTGATGCACTTGATGCACTATGACAGACAGGTGAAGATCCTTTAACATCCAACTGGTATAGTCCATCAGATCTTTGTGTTCCCATTCCTCGAAGCGATCCATCCTTGTCACGTATGTAGCACCGAGATTTTTTGAACTGCACTGTATTTCCTTTTCTTGTAGCAGCTCCCACTGAAAAAAGATTTCCAGACAATTTTGGAACATATAACACATCATACATTGTGGCTGGTTTAGCATCACTTATTTTGAAGGTCATGTTCAATTTAACAATGCCAAAACCTTGAGCTTCCACCACCCTGCCATCACCCAGTTTTACAGATTGTGTTTCTGAAAACTGCTGGTAGTTTTGAAGATTTTCTTTTTCACAGGTCATGTGTTTTGATGCTCCAGAATCAATCAACCACTCAACTTGTCCTTGTCCTTCAGTTAGATTTGCATTTCCTGCAACAAAGGCACTCTCAGAGGGGTTTTCTTCATTTTCACATACAGCATTTTTGGCTTTGTGATTTTTATTTTGTTTTTTCCAGCTTGGACAATTAGGCTTTATGTGTCCTTCCCTGCCACACTTGTAACATCTCCACGAACTCTGTCGTTCAGCTCCCACTACTTTTGAATGGTCCTGCATTTCTCTGTGAACTTGTGTTGACATGGCTGATGCACCACCTGCAGCACTGTAGTCATCATTAACATGGACTCTTTTTTGCTCTTCATTGATTAATGCTTGCTGAACAAACTGCAATGTCAAACTGTCCATCTTTGTTTCTAAAGCAGTGACAATCGTAGCTTAGCTTGGTGGTAAGCTACCCAGGAGTGTTACAATCTGATCTTCTTCATCAATTACAGCACCTATTGCACTTAGCTGATCAGTCAGTTCCTTCATTCGTTTTAAATGGTCATTTAAGCTTTCCTTTTCCTTCATTTCACATCTGAAATATTTCTTCTTCAAGAATAGCTTATTAGCTAAAGTGTCTCTTTCAAAATGTCCTTTTAGCATGTCCCAAGCCTCTTTTGGAGTTTGGCAGCTTGTTATTAAATACAACTGGGGTGTACTCACATTCAGCACTAACATGGAAAATGCCTTTTCTCTCCGTCTCTCGAATTCTGCCCGAGCTTGTGCGTTAGCATCCGGAGTTAGCATATCCGTCTCCGTTAGCATGCCCCATAGTCCTTTAGCTTTTAGCAAATGCTCCATCTGAAACTTCCACGTTGCCCAGTTCTCTGGTCCGCTCAGCTTGTCAATAAACAGCTTATCATCCATTGTGAATCCCACAATTCCGTTTATCTGACTCAAAAACTTCACTTACTGAACTTTTTTGCGACGCTCTGGGCCCATAACCTGAAGAGAACAGGTGTTTCAACGTGCGTTCATTTATTAATTATTTAACGGCACAATAACAGCTGCAATACACCAAAGATACAATAGATGGCAGCATAACAAAGCTCTCCCATTAAAGCTTCAGTATGTAGCTTTTTTTATGAACATATTTCTTCACTCTGTCACTACCTCCTGACAGACTGATGTTAGCCAGGTAATCTCTGAAAAAAATTAAAAAAAATATTGTCCCCTTGCTTCTCCAGGTGGTAAATAAGCATTTCTAAAAAGAAAAGGTGACCCACCATTTTCCAGCCAATAAAAACAGAGTTTGTAACCAGCCAATAAAAACAGAGCTTGAATTTGAATCAGCCAATAAAAACAGAGCTTGAATTTGAAATTCAACAGACCACAAGGGGGCAGAGCCACATATGGCTCTGAGGGGGAGGGATCAGAATGCTTTGCCTGTTGAAAATATTTCTAAGTTCTGCAGTTCTACAGAAACTGCATACTGAACCTTTAACAACCATTGAACAAATTACTGCTTCATATTTCAACATTTTTATCTTACAAAAAAAGAGCTATAAGAATCATAACAAGAGTGCATTAGTATCCATCTATTGTTTTGTAAAATGAAACTACATGTATTGAAGTTTTATGATCTGGTAGAATATACTATTTTTTTATTAATGTATAAAGCACAGAATCAAACACTACCTCCAAATATTCAAAAAAAATTGTAAAGAGGAAAAGTTGTTATAATCTTAAGGGAACAGACATTTTTTAACAAAAACCCTTTAAACACAAGTTTAAAGAGTCGGTCTACTTTTATACAAGGCATAGGTCTATGGAATGGTTTGGATAATTATGTTAAAAAAGCTAAGTCTATGTTTATATTTAAGAAAATGATTAAGAGTAAACTTTTGAAAAAATATATAAATGGTGAAAACTATAAGTACTATAAATCTGTAAATTGTTATAAGTTATATAATTGGTTCATGGATAATTATTGTTTGAATTGATTCTTTGAATTGATTTTGTTTTAAAAAGGGGGCAGATATAAGATTTTTTCTTCTTCTGCTTCCTTTCATTTTAAATTTGTTTTTTCTTTCTTAATATGTTTTGTAAATATTCTTTGTGTTTTAAATTTGAAATGAACAAAAAATAAAAATAAATAAAAAAACATAAAGTTGCAGCCAGATGCGCCCTAGCGTTGTGCGTCATGACGTCACTCCTCGTAAAAGCGCTCCAGCCTTTTTTTCCCCCCTGACTCTTCAACACAGCAGGCTTCTCCTCTCTCCTTCTCCTTCCTTCTCCCTGCAGCCACCATGGTCAGCTGGCCCGCAGCTTGTGTTTGCGCCACCGCGGTGTTTTGCGCAGTTTTCTCCGCAGCAGGAGCGCAGAC